>LPNX011105315.1:73762-102426 GCA_001517045.1 Pseudotsuga menziesii
TTTCTCTTTCTTACATGCAGATATCACGGTATCATGGGTAGAAGAGGTCACTTGAGTAGGAGAAATTACCTTGGGAATAGCCTGAGAATTGCTAACTGAACTAGAAATTTAATTTCCAGTACTGGCTTAAAGTTTCTTCCCCTCGTGGTTTTGTAGTCTCAGCTCGGGGTGATAGTCATGCTGAGAGCAGGGGAACCTATGGTTGGGAGGTGCACGCCTCACCCATAGCTATTTTCAAGCACATAAATTCAGATGAGTATATCCTCCAATTAAAAAACACATCTCTGAGAATGAGTGAGTTTTGAATTTGAAGTTCCAGAAGTATTGGAATGTCGGGATTGATTTCATGCCAAATTTAAAATTATGCTTGTTTTCTTTCTCTTGTGTAAATGTAAATAATGTAACCTAGAATTCATGGAGCAATTCAGCTTCATAATAACTGTAGAATTGGGCAAATGAATGGGTAATTTGTTGAAAAACTTGGGGGGTTTCTAAGGTATGTTGTTGAAATTAAAATATTGAACGCCTGTTGAATTTCTTCCATTAAGAAGACGTGGAAATAGGAGAAGAGAAGTTAATCGAATATCCTAGCATTTATAATTGTTGGGTGTTCGTTTAATTTCTTCCCTTGCAACTCTGTGGGGCCGGAGTGTCTCCATAAAACGCCCAGCCTTCAAGAATCTAGTTCCTGTAGAATGTGGGGCAAGCATGTTATTGATTTAAGAAGTGAGCAAAGCATAGAAGACGCCAGCTATCTTTCAGGACTGTCAAATCCAGGACATGCAATTTAACACATGAAATAATGGACAAATTTGCAAATTTAATGCATGAAATAATGGACAAATTTGCAAATCAACTGTAGATTGTATTGGAGTTAAGAAAGTATAATTATGTGTCAGCAATAATCTGTCAATAATTAAATAGCTTGCCCAGACCATCTGAAAATTTTATTAGAGATTAGAAAATTTATTATGTGAATACGCTCAAGCAAAAATGGGGAAAAACGCCCATTTCACCTGTCTCTATTGCTAGAGACACAAAAATTTGAATTTTTTGTTGATAAACTTACGAACTGCATGCATTAGCTTGTATGTCAATGTTTGTTCTTTTGAATAACATCATTTTGGATTTTATTTGAAGAATATTCATAATAAAAAAACAGTCAAGTTGGCATATCTCAAAACAGTCAGGTCAAGTCTTTTCAATTTTCCTCTCTATTGAGCTATAAAAGCTTATATTCAGTAAGATACATAATTATTTGTTATGCAGCAACTGAAATTCCTCTAGTGACTTATAACAAAGCCGGTTCCCGTCTTCACACCATTTAACCATTATGCATGGAAAACCAAAGGCAAGCCATGCAAAATAGAAGAATGAAGAAGGATTTGGCTCAATGCATATTAGCTTTGTTTTATGAATTTGGGAAAAATGGACGAGGAAGTTTTATGTAGCTTGCTTAAAATATTTATTTAACTTCATGATTGCATTATGCTCATTCCATATGTCTTATTTGAATCCACGTTCTGAATAGAATCATTCAGCTACCCGCTGGAAAAGGTGTGCACATGAGCTTGGTGTTTGAATAAACTTTAAGAACTAATATTAGAACTATAAAATTTAAATTCTCTTAAACTTACACGGTGAAAATTACTCTCTGTAAATTTGATAGGTCAAATTTGAGCCCCTGTTATTTTGAACTGCAACTGTTATTTTGAACTGCAAACAGTACCAGGGTATAACGCCTGCTCCGCTGCCAACGCTGGAGGAGGAGAAGAGATTCGCTTTGGGAACTCTAGGAGCCATCTCCAAGATTACCTTCGCTCTGTAGCCCATGTTCAAGCGCTCCGTTTCCTTGAGCCTGGAGGATGACGCTGCATTAGAAGATCGTCTCGAGAGCTTCCTTAGAGGACACGAGTTTGCAGATGTATACTGGTATGTTGCCCATGGAAAGGCCATCATGGAAAAAGTTGATAGAGCTCCACTAAGTATGCTTGGCGATGGGCTCAAAGGGACCTCCTACCAGCCCACCATAATGTCCAAAGTCGAGAAAAGCGCTGCAAACTGTGAGTAAACAATATATATGTATATGTATATTGATTGATTGATAGATCTGGACACTAGTAGTTATGTTATGTTATCGGTTAAATATTATAGATCTTCAGATTCTTATATTGACTGTTTGAGGGTGCAGACAAGCCCATTGAAGCGGCGGAGGACACAGACAAGCTCTGTAACCTGACGGGTACATCTATGAACAACTAAGTCAGCAGTGGCGGTGGGTTTTTGAATGACTGGATTAGTTTTACGGAATATCCTATTGTCGGATTCAACCATCGAATGGTGCCACTTGGAAATGGGATACAAGAAGAAGGCGGGTAGGTGAAATGATGTCATTGTTACCAGGTGTCGACCCAAATCCAGATAGCAAACTTCGAGGATGACATCATCCCTGCTTAACCAATAGCAACACAAATAAATACAATTTTAATAAATTTAAAAATTGCTATTTTTCATGTTACAAAGTTAAACTTTGGAATAGAGATTTTAATCTTTTAAACATGCACCGATATGCACCAACTAATACCCAAAGTCAACGTAGTTTGAAATCGAAGGATTACAATATACCAGCTGGAGGCAGGTATAATAACTTGTAGATGTGAAACTTTTATAGAAAAACGCGTATTGTTTGAAAGTTTTGGGAATTAATGATTTTAATTTAGAAATGAGATATATAAAATTAATTAATGGTATTTGGTTTTTGGTGTGAAATGTGAGTTGTAATTTATAGAGAATACGTGGTTTGAGGCACGAAAGATAGATGAGGTATTAGCCTTATCATTGTCCTTATTTAGGTATGGATATAACTTCATATTCTTGTCAATCTCTATAGCACCAAATTTTCTATGCGAAGGAATATAATAGAAACCCTAAAAGTCTCTACCCTCTCTACCAATAAATCAAAGATAAAAAAGCACAACTTCTAAACGAACCTAAAATCATTCAACAACGATAGTTCATTCTCCACCTTCAAGTTTAAGGACATAGTGAGCATCATGCTTGTCATTGTCTTTATCTCGTTGAACTACCTATTCAAAGGAAAAGTTATTGAGTATGTAAAATGGGCTATAGGAGCCTCAATGGATATGACCCAATGGGTTACAAGTGCGATGCTTTTTTTTTTGGTTCTCTATGAGATTTAGCTTCAATTTATAGAAGTGTCTAGGCTGGTTTTCTTTGTCCAGAGGTGTTATATCGATAGGATTGTTTCTAGTTCTTGCTACAAATAGAGATGATAATAAAAAATGAACGAATGAAGGGTTTGAATTACCATAAAGAGGAATTGAGTAGAACCCAAATGGCGGTAAATAAATGCATAGTACTTTATTTAAATTTTTTGTTTATTTGGTAGTTGATGAGACAAACAATATGATTTTCATGGGGGTTTTCAATTTTTAGGCTTTGGGCATATCTATTACTCATGATTATTCAATAACCTATTAGAATTTCCTTTTTATTGTTCTGCAGATGTGTGTGAGTGATTTGAGAATTTGAGACATAATTGTTTTCCAATTACGAGATCTTATATGGTGTTGGTTTTGTACATGTTATAACTTCAATTTTTGCACTCATTATGTCTAACATAAAAGATATGCATATCCACAGAGTGATTGTTGGATTCCATACTTTCAAATGTTTGTTTTCTAACTAATTAGGAATCAAGGGTCATGAGTTATTTTCATCACTAAACGAGCCAAATGATAGTAGGGTTTTAGAAGTCGAAAGTTTAGTTGTGTTTGATATAGAGCTTCCATTAAGCCTTTCTTATAGGTATATTTTTTTACAACCTTATATTTCTTGATGGGAATAGATTAATGTAAAACTTATTCCCAATACGTGAAGGTACACACAAGGTAATGGTGATTGGACCCCTCACTATAAAGACCTAACGATCATAAAGTCCATGAAAAAGGTATACATCAACCTTCTAATAACCTATTTTCTCCATCACCTCTTCTTTATTGATCACTTACATTGAATAATGAAGTGGCAATTCTAGGTTGGTATAATAGGAATGTCACAGCTCACAATGGAGGCCCCTCGCATTAGTGTAAGCATCCCACGGATAAATAAATAGATCTTCAAGTCAAAACCATGCAATAGGTAATGAAGTGAATAAATGGAATTGTTTTTATAATCGACTTGCCTTCCAAACATAATCCGACAAAGCCCCCCAAATTCAACTCACTTAAAAAGAAAATCGGGCAACCGAGTGATGCACATCCCACGCCATCCCAATCGACAACGGCATGTCAAAAGCGGCAAGTGGGATGTAATTATTTATTGATTTGTTTACTTAGATAGTTGTAACTTCTTTAATGAATAAACTAATATATGCAATTTGTGTTTTATTGATATTTTTTTTTAATATGCAATTTGTGTTTTTATTGAATTTTTTTTAATGATTGAATTGGGTATTTGTTCCTTCAAATTAATGAGTGATATTGTTTAAATGTTTTTCTTTTCATCAAATTTAGTAGTTGTACATATTTAGTTATTTGAAGTTTAAGGAATATATTCTTTTAATACTATTAATTTTGCATATACTCCACTCTATTATTTAAACTATACAACCTTACTTTGAATATCAATGTGTCTTTCACATTTCCAATGTCAAAGGTTCCACAATTACGTCAACTACACGTATGATATTCAATGTATAATGATTGAATGCTTTTGAAAATATAGAATTCCATCCTACGTGGATTCCGGGAACATTGATATGTGGTTGACCTTATGTTTGTTAACTGATATCGAATTTTCACACTTTTGGACTTTTCGATATTGTTCTACTTGTTTTAACTCCTACCTAGTCCAAAACAAGAGTAGGGAATGAAAATATTTCTAAGCAATTGGACAAACTTCTGATCTCACCTGAATTTTTGGATTCAGATTTGCATTTTTGACAATGGGTGGGTTGTGGGGGGACTCTCACCACAATCATGTTTTCCTTCGATTATTATCCAATAACCCTAAACTGAGATCTCCCTTTAAATTTAATGCTCACTGGTTATCAAATGGGGATTTTATTGATCTACTTAAGGCTTCCTGGATGGTGTATGTGGACAATCCTTTGGTATCTACTGTTTCACATTTAGTGGCTAAGCTAAAAAAGATGAAGGAAGTTTCTATTGCATGGTCTGTCAAGCAGAAGGATCAGCAAAATAAGGAATTAGTGATAATTGAAGGTTTGATTGCAGATTCTTTCAATAAACCTCGTTTTTGTTTCTCCACCGAGAATGATAGAATATCTCTTATCGACTTGGAATCTCAGAAGAGAATTATTTTGTTAGCCCGTCAGCAGGAAGCTAGACAAAAAAGTAGGGCAACCTAGCTTGTTTGCGGGTAATCATCGTAAGAATATAAACTCTATATGGAACATTGAGGGATATGATGGCATTCCTGTGGAAGGATTTGAATCAATTGCAAAAGCTGGGGTTCATCATTTTGAGCATTTGTTTCAGGAAGAAAAGTCTCTTCATCTTCTGGAGATTTTAAAAATTGTTGAGTCTTTCCCCACCTCTATATCTGACTTGGAAAATGAAGATCTTATGCTACCTGTTACTTTGTTGGAGATACAAAATGTTTTATCTGTTAGAAAAAATTATAAAAGTCCGGGTTTGGATGGGATTCCGGTGGAGGTTTATCGTGTGCTTTTTGATGTTTTGGGTCCGGATTTGTTAAAATTTGTTGATGAATCTCGGAAGTATGGTAAAGTACTTGCTACTTTCAATTCAACTTTTATAGCATTAATTCCTAAGAAAGATTTGCCTAAATCTTTTGAAGATTTTGGACCAATCTCATTATTTAACTTCTCTTACAAAATCATTGGAAAGATCATCTTGATTCGTATTAGGAAAGTACTTGGTAGATATATTTCTAGCCAACAATTTGGGTTCTTACCAGGTAGGCACATTCATGATGTTGTTGGGGTAATCCAGGAAGGGTTACATTCTATTTATGCCAAAAAATTGAAGTTTGTTTTTTTAAAAATTGACATGTCTAAAGCATATGAGAGAGTATGCTGGACTTATTTAAGGATAATCATGACTAAAATGGGGTTCTTTGTTCCTTTTATATCTTGGGTTATGAGCAGCCTCTAATCTGTCTCATTTGTTGTTTTGATAAATGGAGCGGCTTCATCTTTTTTCAAATCTGGCAGAGGATTGAGGCAAGGTTGTCCTCTGGCACCGCTTCTTTTCCTTATAGTTGTCGAAGGTCTGGGTAGGGCTTTACTGGCAGCTAAATCTTCTAGAGATTTTCATGGAATATCTTTTGGGAATGATATTACATTAACTCATGTTTTATTTGTTGATGATATTGTCATGGTTTCTGATGGTTCTGAGCAATCTCTATCTTCTCTTTATGATATTTTGCAAACCTTTTGTAAGGCATCTCAGATGATGATTAATGTTGATAAATCAACATTATTATATTCCAGGTTGGATGCTGTTGAGTTGATTACTGTTCAGAAAATAATTTCTTTTACTGTTGATAAACTTGAGTTTGGTTTGAAATACCTTGGGTTTTTTCTCGAACCTTGCAGATATTACAGTAAAGATTGGGATTGGGTGGTCGTTAAGGTGGAAAAGACAATCAAGAATTGGAGTTTTCGATGGTTGTCTAAGGGAGGTAAGCTCATATTGGTTAAAACTATATTAGAAGCTATACCAATGTACTAGATGCATTTCTGGATACCCTTAGGCGTCATTGCAAAGATCAAAACTTTATGTTTTAAATTCTTATGGACAGGGAATTCGGATTCTTCTGGATTGCCATGGACATCTTGGAAATCTTTAGCAATCCTAAAGTTTTTGGGAGGTTGGGGACTGAAGATACCAGTTATGTTTGCTAAAGCACTTGCTGCAAAAAATGTTTGGAATCTGCTTCATGGAACTGGTTTGTGGGTGCAGATTGCTATACAAAAATATATATCTCCTTTATCTCTGTTGGATTGGATCTGTGTGTCGGTTAAAAAGAAAAAATGTATGTCCATTTATTGGAAATCAGTGCTTTGGTCTTTTGACCTTATTCGTAAATTTATTATTTGGAAGGTTGGGAATGGGATCAATAATTGGTATGGATCCTTGGGTTGGCTGTAAGTGGAGACATACTTTACCTAGTAGCCTAGTGGATAATCTTCATAATGTTGGTTTATTTGTTCTTAGTGATATAGGCTGTCCTGATTTATATTTGCTGGATAATCAAGAATGGTTTACAACTGCTTTGATTGGGCTTACTGACCAACTTGATATCATTTGCTGGAATGAATATGTGGGATTATTAAAAACCAGTCATTTTAGATTGTCAAGTGATAAGGATTTACTAATATGGAATCAGTCTAAATATGGGAAATATACTGCTAGAGTTGGTTATCTTCAATTAATGTTGGATAGACATGAGGAGGAACTGTCCTCATGGTGGAAGGTTCTTTGGAAGTTCAAATGTCCACTTAAAGCAAAAAAAAATTGCTGGTTTTTATTGAAGGATAAAGCTTTAACTTGGGATGTACTCTGCTGCAAGGGTTTTGAAGGGCTTGGAAGATGCTATTTATGAAAATATGCATCTCAGTCTAATGCCCATATTGGAGTGGAATGTTGTTACACTATACAAGTATGGAATGCAATTGAGGCAAAGTTGGAGTTATTCAATTTATGGAATGGCACTTATGTGACTATTTTCCTGCAGAATTGGTGTTTGAAGGGAGAACTGAAACATATCAGATCTCTGGCTATCATTATGTTATGGCACATATGGATTGCTAGAAATCAATGTTGTTTCAAAGATAAAGTACTATCTCCTTATTTGGTTTCGACTTTTTGCTTGGGTTGTTTGAATTCTTTCCCTCAAGATAAGATTATTAGAATCAGACAGGTTGTGCCTGAAGCTATAGATAAGTCATACCCTTGGGGGTACTTTGATGGCTCGGCATCATGGGATCCTAAAATATGTAGTGTTGGGGGAGTACTTTTCATATCTGATGATCACTTTTATACTTTCAAAGCTGGTTTGGGCATTGGAACTAATAATTTTTTTGAACTCATTGGATTAAAACTTTTACTTACTTTGTCTTTGCAACACAACTTCAAGCAACTGCAGATTTTTGGAGACTGTCAGCTTGTTATCAACTAGGCATCTGGTATGTATCGAATACAAAACATTCTACTTGAGCATATTTTGATTGAAGTTCACAGACTCGCAGACATGTTCGAAAATGTGCATTTTATGCATATTTATCAAGAAATAAATTCACATGCAGATACATTGTAAAAAGATGGATCTGATGTTTTATATGGGTATTGGCAAATATTAGAGCATCGGGATGATGATGTTTCAAATATTGTCATGCTTTATTAGTATAGGAGGTGCGAGAGCTAGAGCAAAGATGAAGATTTGAATGCTTTGAATTGGGATCAACTTATCATATTGAACACTTATTATATAACATGTATAATGTTTTTCAGTTTTGGACTATAAGTTTGGTGATGAGTGAAAGCTTTAAGCCTTTGACTATTTTGAACTTTTGTTTTCAGTTTTGGACTATAATGTCTTTGACAGTTCTAAAGTTTTTGAGGGTTGTTAATGATTGTATATAAGCTTGCTGTAAAAAGAAGCTTTGATTGTTAGTTCTAGTTTTTTGTTGATGACAGTTTAGTGACAATGGACAATACTTAGTATTGGTTTATTTGCGGAATGTATATGATATACAATATATATATACGGTTTTTTTCTGTGGAAAAAAAAAACTCATATCCATTCGGCATGACATATGGTCGATAGCAACTTAGCATTCTACTTTGACAGATGCATATTGTTCCTCATTTTTATACTTGCCGAAGCAATCATTTCAAAGTCAAAATACTCTGATTTTTATTAGTTCATAAACTTTATTCAATTCTATATTTTGTAAATTAATGCATAAATTTTAATATTTAGAAATCAAAATATATATTTTGTATTATTTAAAATATAATTTTCTATTTTATGATTGATTTATTTTGTGATTAGACTATCTTCATTTGTTGAAAAATTATTTAAATGTATTGTAAATTAATAACAGTAGTAATAAAGTGTGATTAAATAATTTTATAAAAAAAATCGAACACTACATATTCGTTTTTACAAATAAAAATTTAAATTGACTAATACATTTTTTTATTTTTTGTAATTATTATTTTAAAATAATATAAAAAAATTTAAGTATTTTTATGGAAAATAATTTTTAATTATCTTTAAAGATTCAATTTTTTTCACTATATTATGTATATGGTTACTAAGCAAATTTTATGGAATTTAAAACTTTATACAAAGGTTATTATTTTTCCGCTCGTGATTTTAATACAATTTTGTTATATTATTTGATAAAAATACGATAAATATAAAATAAATAATAAATAAAGTTTTTATTAAAAATTTATTAATTTATATAATTATTAATTAATTTTAAATTTAAAATATATTTAAAAAAAATACATATTTATGGTTCAAAGAGTTATATAATTTTTTAACTATGTTATTCTAATTACATATATCTATTAAAACTAACTAAATTAATTATTTAAATAAATTTGTTATTAATTTTTTTTAAATTATAAGTATAAAAATTCTTTATTTTAATTCTTTATTACTTTATGCTATATATATTCCATGATATATATGAATTTAATTTACTAATTAAAAAAAGAGTATTGAACAATAATTCTTTGCAAAATCAACACAACAAATATATAAAAAAAACATTAGCATCCCTTCTCCCTTACATCTTATAGTGTATTTCTCAAATAAAATTATATGAAACAAATAGGTTAAACAACCAATTCATGTACTATTTTTAAGTTGTAAGTAAAATTAAACTAGGCATAATACTTATCTATTAATTTCTACAATTCTATAAAAACTTTACCAAATTATTACCACACTTTTCTTAGGAGGAAGTGGTGCATATTAACACCCTTATTATTGAGTCACTAACCACACACCCTACAATCCCACTACCATTAACCAACCAACATTTGTGCCTAAACTACTAAGCCATCAACTCTCTAACTATTATGGTTGATTGTATTCGCGCTTTTATTTTTAAGTTATGCAAAATTAGTACATTATTATAAGTTTCATTATACTTTTAACTTTTGAATACGTATAACTAATATATTGAAACATACTTAAGAGGTAGGTATAAGTAGTTTTGCTACTAATTTCACTTGTTTAAGTTGTAAAAACGATTTCATGAAAAACTATACATGTATTATTTTTATAAAACTTAAAGTTGGTACATTTTATTAATATTATTTTAGTGAAAAATCAACACATACAATATATTAATAATTATTTATAATTTATAAGTTTATACCAAACTTATAGATTACATTCATTGATAATTATGAAATATTTATTTGCCAATTTTACTTGAAATTGATCTCAAATATATTTTTGTATCCTATCTATGTAAAAACCATATTGTTAAGAAATATAGAAAATAAGTGAGGTCCATGTAAGCTTCAATTGATATATGAAGAAGAAGTGAGCTCCATGTAAAGTGATATCATAAAAATATTTGTTTGCTAAATTTATTTGAAATTTATCTCAAATATTTTTGTTTATCGCATCTATATAAAAACCCTATTGATAAGAAATATAAAAAGGAAGTGAGGTCCAAGTAAGATTCAATTGATATATGAAAAAGAAGTGAGTTCTATGTAAAATGAAATCTACGCATCAAAAGATAAGGTGGGAACATTACTTGCCCAAATATTTAGTGTTGTTATGCTACATCATTCCCATTTTAAAATGTAACATATAAGAGATATGAAGTCCAATGTTGAAATAAGTTTGAAGTGATGTTTGCACATCAAATGAATATTATAAAGTGGGTATAATCAATTTTTTTAGGTTATATTATTTTTATTTTTATGTCTTTTATACTTTAGCTTTAATGTTATTTTCAGATATTGGTTATCTAAAACATATGATTATTGTAAATGTATGTGTATAACCTTAGTAGACTTAATGATTAAGAGCATATGTTTTTTTTAAGAGGTTATAGGTTGACATCTAAAGGGGATAGGGTATGTATATCTTTATACACTTTAGCAGTGACATTGGCTTACAAATGAATATCCTTTATCCAACAAACAAAGGGTCTCATACACCAAATTAGTGTTTGACTTGATTGTAACCTTAAAAATAAAATTATTATTATTACTATTAATATATCCTATCAAAATTAACAAAATTTATCATCTTTTGTTTTAAAAAATTAAATAAATGAATTTTTTAATAACTAAATGAACTCACCTTACAAAGATATATATGTTATTTGATTACTGAAAAAGTGTTCCAAATCTTTGTTTTAGGATGGAAATTGATATCATAAAACTTCATTGATAAATGAATTAGCTTTGTTTAATGTTTTTAATGACGTACTTACATCAACGTGAAAAGGAACATTTTGCGAAAAACATAAATAAAATTTTAGGATTTTTTTACGTGTTTTTTTATTACTCTGTACATATCTTTATGTTTTTATTTTTAATATTTAAATTTTGTTGATATCAGTGAATTAATCTTTATAAAAGTGTTTGTTGATGAGGTTTTATATTAAGGTGATGTGCATTTATGAAAGGTTTGGTTATGTTTCAAGTTAAGAGAGGTAGAGAATCACAATGTTATTAATCTTAAAGATTTATATATGAATTCATGGTATCCTTAAGTTAACTTTAGTTATCTGACATTTTTTATAAGAATTTTTTATGTAATGGGATTACATTAGTTTTCGAAGAGTTCATGTTTAACTTTGGTTTTTGTTTAAATTTGAATATTATAGTTGTTCCATGTGGTTGTGACAATTGTAATGTCTCGTTGTGCTTGTTGGCATGTTAGTTGTGTATGTAGAGTTTGGCCATATGACCATATTTCTATATTGGATATAAAGTAACACCATCACCTATGGTTTAGTTTGACATCAAGGAATTTGTTTATTGTATAGAATTAGATATAAGGTTTGATTCAAAGTACGGATAAAGAACCTAATATAAAACCAACAAAGACCACATAAGAAGTTGATATATTAACAATGGATTAACCAACATTAGATTTGAGAACAATTGTATCATCACCTAACATCGCAACACCTCAAGTCTTATTAATAATTAAATATTATGTAGAATTCCTTTATGGCTGAGATTATTTCTTAGTGAGAAAAGTTGTTCCCATTAGTGTAGTTTATCCTTCTCTTATGCCCGAATTTTTTCATGTTTCAACATCCATAATTCATAACTCTTTTTACCAAGCCATATAAATCTTCTTACTATGGTATATGTAGGTTGTATTGTCCATAACCAAAGCATTAATATTTAAAAAAAATTGATAAGTATTTCTTGTATAGCATTGTGTAATTTAACAAGAAATATACCACACTTTCTAGAATTGCACAAGCTAGCATGGAGGATTTTAGGGTGGAACTCCATGAAGGTGAGATATTTATAAAAAAACCTTTTCATATTTCTACATATGTTAGTTCACCATAATGCAACATCACTTTAGATAGTGAGTATAAGAAGCTCCCTTTGTGTATGAAAAAAATGTTGATTGTATCAAGGTAGTTGTCGTGACTCTGAATTACTTCTAAAATAACTTCTAAGGATTAAGTTTAGGTTTGAATTTCTTGTACCTCAAACTCTTACAGATTTGTATTAACGACTCTGTCTCAATACTAGGCCTGTTTGTTTCACTTGAAAGGATTAATTTTAGGGTTGAATGTATAGTACTGCAAGACTCTTACAAATTTGTATTAACAACTCTTTCTCAATACTAGGCATGTTTGTTTCACTCCAAGATTCAACTCCCAACTTTTATTAGATTGCATTACTCAACCTCAATCCTTGGGCTATTTCTATTTAGATTATATCAGCAAAACATAATCATTTTGAAGATCTGGGCCCATGAAACTTTGTCCCAACCCCCAAGTAGATAGTTCCCGGATGAACAAATCTTGTATGGCGATACCATGACTAAATTGACATGCTCAAAGTGGGTGCATAATAAGTAAGCATCGTATATGGGTTCAAACCCCTATGAGAAGACATCTTTAAAAAAATCCAATAAAAAATCCTCTATTGGTTCCTAAAAATAAAAGAAGGCATCGACACTTGAAATCGAGTACATTTACAAGCGGCATTTACTTTTGGGGTAAACTCTCCCAGAATGTGAGGCTATTATTGGGAGTCGGGACCTCCCATCTGGGAAGATGTTGGCAGGTGCATATTGAACAGAGTGCGTAATGGGCAATCCACATTGAACAAAATGGGGGCATGCATCGACTAAAAAGATTCAACACTTTCTATTAAGGATGATGAGATAGATCAGCAAAAAAATTATACGGGAAAGGTTCTAAAAGCTGGATGTTTGTACCAGTATTAAAAATTAATATAATTAAAGACTAGCAAAATTATTTTAAGAGTAAATAAATTTGGCAAAAGGTAAAACAGAAAATTGACACATTTAAAGCAAAAAAATTTACTTATTGTTTACAAACCGAGAACTATTATGCAAATCTCATTGTTCACTGAGAATTACTATGCAAGTAGAGGTTGACCATAAAACAAAAATAATGAAAAACTGCATATAAAACAATGAATTTAAAAAATGGAAAAAAACGCTACCTAAGTGTAATTGTTCTGCTCAGCTACAAATTTCAACTGCAATTGAATTGGCTTGGCATGAGATGATAAATAAATAGTGAATGTAACTCCATGTCTAGCCGATATGTCAAACCAAGTTTTATACCTCTCAAAGAAACTCTCACCAGCAGCATGCACCACCTACTTCACATTATACATACATACAATCTTGGAAAAGCTTAGAAGGTAACATCTTCTTGGCAGTTATACCAGTTACATTTGTTTAAGTTTTATCTATGATATTGATGTATAAGGAAAGACAACAATCACCGGTGCAAGTGCAACAAAGACAATATCAACCATAACAGTTGTGCAAGATTCAAAGATAATGTCCATTACTAATATTAATGTCATTATGATAGATCCTACTCTAATTTTGTTAACCTCAAAAGATTTCCCCAAACCCTTGAACAACAGATAGAGAATTTCTTATAAAAGGTGCAACTACCATAACATGTGTGCTCTACAATGGCGTTGTAGCTACGTGAACACACACATGGCCAGCATGGAATAACCATGCATATAGAATAAAATATTCGATATTATTTACATCTTTAATATTTAAAATAATACCTTTAATATTTAACGTGAAATAATAATGCAATAATGCAATACTAATTTTAAGCATTAATTCACTCTGTACAAAAATGTTCAATAATTCTACTTTGAAGTTAAGTATTTTCAATAACATCGAACCCCTCCTTTATACTAGCCAAATAAGAGGAGAAAATTTCTGATTGATAAAAAAAATGTTGCTCATTCTTAATTGGTAGAGAAAAAGATGATCTATAATATAAAAAAAATTATTTATATTGTAGAAAAAAAAAGTTAGAATAAATGATTACAATTGGAATTGATTAGAGTGTAGGTACTAATGAAAACAAGGGCAAGCCAAATGGAGTCCTTACTAGCCCGAGCGAAGGGACTAATAATAATAATAAAAATATATAAATATTCTTACTTTTAAGTCAATAGTATTACACAATATACCTCATATAACACCATACACATTTTTCCAAAAATATTAATAACACATAATAATTATAAAAAACTGGAGATAAATATTCTTGTTTTTAATTTAATTGTATCACACAATACACTCCATAGAACACATGCACCCTACATATGTATATAAGCTAAATTTTCTTTACTTCTTTTTTTTTATTAAATATTTTAGTTAGTTTTTTTTAGTCTAAATGTGTTAGTGTAGTATTGTTTATTAAAATGAATTTTTTAATATTTTTATATAAAATGTTTTTTTTTTAATTTTTTTAAATATTTGAATATCTGGTAAATTAATAACTAATTACAAAGTTGTTATTAATTAAAAAATATAAAAATAATAAAATTTTGAATTTTATACATTAATTTATTAATAATAAAACTAATCATTCATATTATTGATTTACTATATATATAATTTACAATTATTAATCACAAATGTGATACTAATCATAAAAAAATAAAATTTTGAGCTTAACATATTTAGACATTAGTATATCAATAATAGACTAATGGTTCACAAAACATACAAATAGACATGGACATTTATATAATGCATTAGCTAGTATATAATATATACACATGTACTTGTGAATTTATATGTATGTATTTGAATATGGAGATGTACATAAAGTGTATTATACATGAAATTTCTTTGTTGTTTGAGCATTTATGAAGTTATGTAAAATGTGAAATAAAATAAAAAGTAAACTTAGAAAAAAAATATGTGACAAAGTACAAAAAAGAAAGAAAAAAATTAAGATAAATATATAATATATGTTTACATTTAAAAAGAAAATTAGAGTAACATGCAAATTGAAGAATAAAATAAAGAATTGTTTGTAAAATATAGTATTAAAACCAAAATACAAGACAAAAAAAATATGTAAATGTGTGTTTACATATAAGTAGATAAATAGAGAAACATGCAATTTAGAGAATAAAACAATGAAAGGCTTGTCAAATATTGTATTATCACCCATTCATACGACAAGTGAAGAGAAAACTAGTTCACATTTGGTAATCTGATAAATGAGTGAGCATGTGACAAAAATGAATAGTAAGAAAACATGATAAAGATGAACAATATTAAGGGTTTATAAAATGCGTTAGAGTATGGAAATTAGAATGCACTAGAATGACATAGTGGAATGACATGGGAGAAGCTAAACAAACATGCGGGATGAAGAAATAGGAAGATCAAGCCATAAAAAGAAATTTTGAGAATATTGGAAAATAATTAATCAGGAACATAAATAGTTAGTGTAAATATTAGACGATAGATCAATAAAATGTTTGAGAAGAGAATTGTTAGGATCTTTTGATGTTTAGGATTTAGTTAATACCAACTTGGTCTAATGTGTTTTTAGGTAAAGTATGTTTCTTTAGTATGCATTAATATGCATTTGTACTTATTAATCCAATAGTCACAATGTGTTCTAAACATGTCTAATCCAACGATTCATCTTCACATCGACCTTAACAATTATTGATCCATCCCTTGACAGTTTATTAGTCCATGATATATTTTTAAACAGAATGGAGAGTCATTTGCTTCATGATTAATTGTGAGAAACTCATATGTAAATATGTTTTCCATTCGCAATAATATATTTCCTTAGGAAACTATTTGGATGGGCCCATGGACTGTTTCCCTCTACGTGGGTTTTAACCAATTAGAATATTGATGTGTTGATATATGATCAATTTGTTTCAACAATTTCTTATAATCTTTGACTTTTGAGGAAATACCCTATTTTAGTTGAGCATGGTATCGAAGAACTTATGAAGACCTTCTATTGTCATTGATTGGGATCTTGAGCTCATGTAGCTACATGCAAATAAGTGTTTCTATATTAAGTTTTTAATGTTAATTTTTGTGCTAAGGGATGTGTTCCATTTCTTTTAGAGAACTGCTTTCAGTTGGAAATTATTTTTGTTTCATTGGAAAAGTTTTATGTTTTCCCAAGATAAAACCATTTTACTAGATCTAGAGATATATTGTTACGTTTACATAATTTTAATAAAAGTGTTCTCATATTGTTGATATTTTAGCTTGGTTTTCTATTTTATTCCTAGTTTGCAAACTTTTAATTGTTTGTATCCTCTTTTCTATGTGCTCTGTGAAAAATTGGAAAATCATAGATAGAGAAGAATATGTTTTATCGACCGCGTATGCTATTTATTGCATGCCTTGTGCAAACTCAACAAATCATAAACAATGACAAAACTTTTATTGTTTGGATAAGCTAACCAACGTCTAATCCCAAATTTGAGAAATCTTTGCTTTAAATTTGTTTTTTGTGTGTGTTTGTGTGAAAGTATTTTGTAGGAAAAAAGTAAGAATAATTTTGTAGGCATGCTTTCCCATTCAACACCACCAAAAGAACAACAACTCATTCTCCATCATATTACTAAATCTTTTAATTCACTTGGTTAAAAGTTTCTTTATTGAGTAAGAGGCCTTGGATTTAAGTCCTTAATTTTATTACTTTTGGAAAAATTTATTATAACTTTAAATTATTAAGTAACTTCATTGTAAAAGTGCATCCTACTTGTTTCATAAACATGGGTCACATATTTGTAGGTGTGGTCTTGTAGAAAAAGTTAGTAAAAGAAGGGAATTATTTATTACATTAAGCACCCATCACCACATGGTTCAACCTCTTCCTTCCACATGGAACCTTGTTTTAATAAAGGAATAACTTTGACATTCAGAGTCTATTTTCAATGCCATTTTTTCAAACTCCCTATTTTTGCAAGATATTTGTGTTTAAATAATCAATTTCTAATTTTGAATCCATATCATGGCAATAGGAGAGTAACATAATAATCGATATCGTTTTGTGAGTCGCTGGGGTAAATTGCTTAGACGATGAGTGAAAATTGATTTACGATGGTGATAGGTGGATGTTCCCTCTTGTAAGTAGTGACCACGTACTCCTTATTTAGGTTAAATTTATGAGAGCCTTAGTTATGAGAGCCTTATAGTTATGGTTAGTCCAAGTGATATTCTTCTTACAATCACCAACTAATTCTCATGGAGAGTATGGATGGAGGATGTACTTAAATATTAGCATACTTTACCAAATTATCTAGGGAAAAGAAACTACATCGACTCATGTCAACAATAAAGTAAATTAGGATAATAAAAATGATGATACCCATGGGTTAATCGAATTTTCCATATATATTTGACTTACAATTCCACATTCAAGGAATTTATGCACTGGATGTGGCTTGGGGAAATTCAGAAACTGTATTTGGTAAATACAATGAGATTCAAGTTCACTAGCTTGAAAATTAGTCAATTTATTTAAATACAAGTGATTTCTCTTACATTCAAGTCTATCTATATCAATTAAAAACCCTTAGAGTCTTAATTGGAGAATGAAATGCATCTAATCTATAAAAGATATCTGGTGCAACAAAGACTTCTAAACCCACATGATTCACATTTTAACCCACAATGATTACTCAGTTGAATAATCAACCAATGGAGAATAATTCCATATTGAAATATAAAATGTTATTAAAGATGAATGATGATATATTACAAAGTGAGTGCCATATATATATAAATTGGAAAGGCACTTTGGATACCATCCATGAAAGGATGCGTCACTTTAGAATAGTTTACTAATAACTATTTATTAATTATTAATTATGAATATCAATATGTTATAATATTAATAATTCATATATATATATAGTTTGTTTGTTGTTATTATTTAAGTTTGTTACAATATCATATTATGCTATTATTTCTAATCTTGGACCTCGTTATTTTTTTTGTATCTACCTTTTACTCCATCAAAGAAGCTATAGGGGATGCTTACAAAGAACCTAGTCTTGAATATTTTTGTGATTCTTTGATTATAGAGAAAGATAAGCTCTTACATATCAGAGTAATTGACACTATAGGTACATCTAGAAAATCATTAGTGCAACAACATAAGGATAAACTAAACCATACAAAGAAGCAAGACCATTGTAACAATAAGAGAAACAAGGGTCCTAAACCCTCTTAGAAAGCATCTACACCTAATGATGATAAAGGAACTAAATTGAAGGGAAGGAATATTGAACAACATTCCATTTTTTGTGGGTGAGATGGTTGTATGAAATCTAAGTGTTTCAAGAAAATGGAAGCATTGGAAGCATTAATGAAGAAGCATAAGATCAATTTTAGTTATTCCTTTAACTCTTCTTCTCGTGGAAAATCACTTTCTTCTTCTAGTTTTCTCTTGAATGAGTCTTCTTATTCTAATGAGTGTCTCATTGATTACATAACATTTTATCAAATGGCTAAGGATAAAGCCATTTTTTTCTTTAAATGCCAAGAAACAAATATTTTGTTGGCGATGATACATCTCTTAGTGTTGTAGGATCTAGAATAGTTCATCTAGATTATCATAATTTTAAATATGTATTCTATGTTCCAGGTATTTCCTACAATTTGATGTCAATTTATTAGATGACTCATTGTGTTGAAGGTTATATTGTAGAGTTTACATATCACCAAGTTGTAATCAAGGATTTCAAAGATCTTAAGCATGTCCTAGCAACAAAAATTGTTGATGATATTATGTACTTCTACATATTTAACAACTATGGTTCATCACCTTTTCCCTTAGTTTCTATTTTTTCATATCGATTACTTGAGAAAACTTTGGCATCCGTGATTTGGTCATTTAAAGTATAGGTCATTGCAACTACTATGTAATATGAAAATGGTGACTCATGTGCTTCTCATTTCTTAGAAAGATGGTGTTTGTCCTAGGTGTTTTTCAACAAACATCATGAGGAAAATTTTGACAAACAAACATTTTGGAAAGCCTCGACCTCCTTGTATTGTAACACCCCGGTTTTGACCCCGATGCATTAAATATACATGATACATATATATATATTGTAAATAATCATGGTGCAGAGCTAAAGGCAAAGGCCCCACCATCGATTTGGTTGTGTTATGTTTCAGCATTTGGAATTGTTGCCGATAGTATATCAGGATATACAACATATATTAAGTTGTGGAATCATGTAACTATGCATTTTAATTAAAACAACCCCAACCAGCTATGTCAATGCAACTATATTGAAAAGGGCATGATTTCCTAAGAATAAGGGAGGGATTGTTAAACCTAGAACCCATGGGGAAAAGCCATGTGTCAGCCACCCATTCAAGAACCCTTGTGTTAGTTAAGGGCAATTAATGCTGGGTAGTGGTGGGTGGTAGGCTTGCCCCCACGCACTCTCCACCAGCTGGTTCAGTCACACGCACGGGCTGTTTGGGATTCCTGATCGTTCTGTCCACTCTCTCCATCATTTTGACTGTCCATGTTGGGTTATATGCATCTTCTTCCTCTTGTCTATGGAGAGAATCGGTTCTCCTTTTTACGTTCTTGATCGGACTGTGTAGTTGTCTAGACACTTCCTTGTTGATTGTTGGTTGTGGTTTCTTCACGTTTTGTTGATTGTGCTTTGCTTTACAGTGTGGTATCTGATGTAGGTTGTGGTGGAGTCATTTTGTCCATGATAGGGCCAAGAACGACTCAGATATTGTCTTCCCCTATCTAAGTAATGGTGCTATGGAGATATCTAAAAGGAATGAAGCCTGCTATATTTGCAGGAAACATTTGCACTTTAGGGCTTTAAATACTATGGTGGTTTTACTATTTACCACCTTCCTAATTTGAGTTTAGGAGGGATTAAAATTTCTTGGAGACTTTCCTTGTTTTATGGAATTGTGTTTTAATGTAGACATTAATTCTTAATTTGGATTTATAATTTATTATATTTTCGATAAATTTTAGATGTATGAAGGCATATTTGGTAAGTTTAGGAATATGAAAATAGGTTATGGAAAATATGCTACATACTTAGTGATATATAATGTAATTTTTAATGTTAACAAATAGGATAATATAAAAGAATTTCTACAAATTAAAATTATATTTTGAATATATAAAAACAATTATTACAGCCTTGAACTAGAAATAGTTTTCAAAATTCAAATATGCTTCTTAGGTCCCCATTCAAAAATATTATTTGGTTAATATTGAGCATGTTATATTTATGGAAAAAAAATGGTTTTCAAAATTCAAATATGATGGTGGAAATCTTAGGTTCACTTTCAACATTATTATTTCTTTATTATTTGGTTAATATTTAGCATGTTATGTCCTTGAACTAGAAATGGTTTTGAAGATTAGTTTTGAAAATTCAAATATGTTGATGGAAATTTTAGGCCCACTTTCAATAATATTATTTGGTTAATATTCACTATGTTAAAATTTTACTAAATAACAAATAGAACTGTAAATATCAACCCTACAAGCTTGAAAATAATAAAAGACTCTAAAAATGATTCTATATAAAAACACATATGGTAATTGAGAAGCACCTATAAAAACTAATAAGAATTTGCATCTCTCACAAAATCATCTGAATTTTTTTTTATTTAACTCGAAAAATAAAACAATACATATAAACCTAGTTATAAGTGCACTCTATGCATGGAGGACCTACATATAGTTTTTAAAAAATGATTGTGGAAATTCTTGATCTCTTGATTGTGTGGTGCTAAACATAGGTCTAATGGATAAATTGATAAGAGACAACAATGTCTAGCAAGATTATGGAGGCTTCCTATCGAGAGGCTTATGTCTTCTAGGAGGCATTCTAATAGAACCATGGAAATGGTAGTGCTAAGGTAATATATATGTAGGTGGATGGTGTGTTTAGTGAGCTTACAATTGAGCCATGGAATAACAAGTTTTGGCTTGTAGCTAATTTTATGTATGAAGTAATGGAATAAGGGTTAAAAAGCGATAAGGTTGATGTATGAACTAATGTTAGAATGCTATTTAGGTTTTTAAAACAAGTGTTGTAAGATGGATTTATTCTAGAGAGGATTTGGTAGGTTAAGGGAAATCAGTAATCCATGACCTCACCTTTCATCTTACCCTTATATTTGAAGAGGGTGATTTTTGTATCCAACTTAAATATAATAGTCTGTATTTTTTATGAGAAATTGATTTCTTAAATTTATAATGTCGTGGTCGTTGATAGACTTGAACTCATCGTTCAATGTATAATTTCAATGGAGCATGAGGCATAAAATCCTCAAACCTTTCACTCCTAAATTACAACATACATCTATCTCGTCACTATGCTACAAAACATTGATATCAGCATGTATTTATTTGGCTATAGAAATGTGATTTTAAGACACAATAAATATTTAGAATTAAAATAATTAATAAATAAATTTAATTTATTTATTTTAAATTTAACAATAAATACATATTCACTTATACCTATTTAAAAATAAAATATAAATAATTACAATTTTAAAAATAATAATAACAAATAATTTAAAATTAAAGAGTCTTCCTAATATATTGTATAGATGTATGAAAACATGAATGGAATATTTTAATGGTCAAACTCTATCACGTCCCCTCGCCTCTCACCGAGGAGAGGAGGCGAATACTAGTGTTTCTCGGTCTATCATGATCGGGGATCTAGCCCCGTGAACATAAACAATAATGCATTGAAATAAAACATACATGTATAGATGCATAATACATGAATATACAATGGAAGAAAACCTCATTCAACACATTCATATGTTCATAATAATTCTTAAACAAATACAGTTGTAGAAATTCTAAGCTATCCTGCAACTACCTATGTTGCTGCAACATTGCTACCAACCATAGGCCACTGTGCTCATCAATCTCTCAACACCACTACCAACCCCAAGATAGGCATGATTTCAACAAGGAAATAGGGAACAACACAGTCACACATAGCCAAAACATATTAAAAAATAGTCCAACCAATCTACACTTGGGTTTATCAGGTTGCTAAGGTAGTGGAAAGATAGAATTGCTAAGCTAGTGAGCTCAACCAGAGATCTATGGACACTTGCATAACATCTATCTGGACTTTTATCCACAATACCTACACACCCAATACAATGAATTTTTGCATTCACTGCTACACAATCCCTCATGCCATACCTTCCCTTCCAGTGCTCTTCAGGCTCGTGCATAGAAGATTTTCTAGCCCCTCAAGGTTCCTCTCTTCACTAGGTCTATCAAGCCAATTCTCATCCTCTTCCACTCCTAAGTATTTCAGACCAAAATAGGGATGCACAAAATACAAATGTTGGCCATGGAGAAAAACTTCCTAGAAACCAAAAACAAATTGGTAAAATGGAAAACAACCCCCAGGAGAGAAAATATGATGCCATCAAATGTTCTTGGGCATTATGGGGGAAAAACGGCCTCCTCAAAGCCCCAAATCGTGGGTCTATGCTTCCATCAATTGTGCAACACCAAAAATGGGTTTTCCACCCCATAGTATCTCCAAATACGTGAGGAAGAGAAACGAGTGGGTGAATGAATGGAATGGGAAACAATTTTCTGGTAATAACTTGCCCCATAAGCAAAAAAATTGTTTTCAAAAAATGATGGATTTTTCCAATACGAATTTGACAACCATACTCTTCTATTCCCAAGCCATTAAGTGCCTCAACCAACTTTGAGAAGAAATAAATGATTGGGTAGAAAAGACAAAAAGGATAGTTGAGAGCTTTATGGGTTCTCCCATTGACATTTTTCTTTACACTATTGGCTCAAGGGTGTGAATATTTTCCTTCACTATTCCTTCTGAAATCATGCCCCCACATATTTGTTGCATTCCATAGCTAGTTGTGGGTATTTTTATTAAATTGCATATTTACATGATGTCTTGATTTATACTTTGCTTGGCTATCATGAAAGCCATATGCATCCATTTTAATTTCCAATACATAAAACACCAATACATAAAACACTAAAAGTTGGCCCTTAACTTTTAGCTCTTCAGCATGATTAAATAAGGATATTTACACAACAAGAAAATCTATCTGTTAGCACCACAAGTTAGCACCACTTATAGTTTGTGGTGTTAAGGTGGTGGTATTAGCACCACTTATAAGTTTTTGGTGTTAAAGAGTTGGAATTGGCACCACTTACATTTTGTGGTGTTAAGATGGTGGTATTACCACCACTTATATTTTGTGGTGTTAAAATGGTGTTAATGTTTATTGATATTATTAGAAATTGAGTATTTCTTTGTCTATGTTAAGAGAAATGTCTTGTTGGAAAGTACCATAAAATGGCGTTAAGCTATTATTTGCCACATGGACATGTACACTTAGGATTGAATTATGAGGATTTGCACCATAAAGACAAACAACTTGGGAACTAATTAATTTGTAAATAACTCAATTCAACTATTTATTTTTTGTTTTACTCATTCAAATAAACTATCAAGATTAATTTATGAAGTTTTGCACAAAAAATACAACAAATTCAATTATTTATTTTTATGATATTTCAAAAAATAAATATATATGTTTTATTTATGAGGTTTTGCACCAAAAGTGCAACAAGTTTACAAATAATTATTTTATAAATAATTCAATTCAATTATTCATTTTTAATAAACTATTTAAAGAAACAAATACCTACTATTTTTATTTTTAACAAATAACTAAAACAACTAATTTTAATTTAGTATTATAAGAATATTTTTATATATATGATTAAATTTGTTAATGGACATTAGTAGCATTATTAGGTTTTTAGCACAAGGCATGGGTATTAGATTCATGGACATGGTCAAGCCATTAAAACTCCATCATGGGCCCTAAAAGAATCTTTTACTAATCTAATACCAAGAATGACACCTCAAAAGTCATCACAAGTCTTCCTATGAGTATTCTTACCCTATACTTGTGGGCATTGTCACTATTATAAGGTTTTAATCACTCGAGATAGGTCTAGTATCCCTAAACATGTTTGCGAGAAGAAAGTTAGGCCATAGGGTAAAGGAATCATAAGGCTAGAGAAATGTCATGTTAGCGCTAAGTGTTTAATTGTTGCATGGAAATTTAAATATGTGATTTAATTATGATATGATTTTCAACATAAACACAATAAGTTCATTGCTAGTTATTAAACTATATAAAAGAACTAAATTTGTTTTCATTCAAATAAATGCTTAAGACTAATTTATGAAGTTTGACACCAAAGTCAATTATTTATCTTATATTATTTAACCAAAAAAATCTACATGATTCATTCATGAGTATTTTCACCAACAACGCAATAAGTTCACAAATCATAATTTTTTAAATAGGTCAATTAAATTATTCCTTATTAATACTATTTAAGAAAATTAATACTAGGGATTCTTAATATTGGCCAATAATTAAAGAAACCATTTTTAATTACTATTATAAAATAGTAATAAAAATTATTTTAATTGTAATTTGATTATTCAATTAGGTGCATTTGTATTGATATTATTAAGGATATTAGTATTGTTACTAGGTTTTAATCACAAGACACATGTTTCAAATCCTTGGACATCAATTAGGGAGGAAACCTCTACATTCGGCCGAAAATAAGGTCTTACGTATTTTGGACCAAGAAAGATGGTCAACAAACATGTCTTCTTAAGTGTAATATTAACCTCTATGCATGGGTGTTGATGCCAATATAAGGTGTTAATTACTAGTTAAGAGAAGAAGCCTAGGACTTGGGATAAATGAAACTTATATACATGTATGGATTATAATTATGTGTTGAGACAATAGACATTAGTTTTTGAGAGGATCCATGGCCTTATAATAGGGATATAGGGGAGAATCACAATAAATAAAACTAGTTATATCTTTGGGGCCATAGACATGACTACAAGAGGGAAGGAATTCCTTGGACATTAGAGGAAACCTCTTGGAATATTAGATGAACAATTGTACATTAAAACACTACATAATACCTCTTAAGGGTATCCTTCAAATAATATTGGGTGTACCAATGCCACTGAAAGTTCTAATAACTATATTGGGTTTAAAGGACCTTGGTATGTTTAAGGTGCAACACTCAGGCCCTAATCCCCCAATAAAAGATTTTGGGAATCCAAGGAAAAAAAAAAAACCTTAAAACACTACACATGACCTATTGGCGGTGTTATTGACCCCTAAGTGAGGATATCAATGCCATTATAAGTTTCTTCCTAGTACATATGGGTCTAAAGTCTTTGTATAATTTCATAGGAGGAAACTTGGGCCTTAGGCCCTAAGGAAATATTTGAAACAATCCCATGACCTCCCAACATTACCATTGGCATCTAAGTGTTGATATAATTGACACATGGTATAGGTCTTAGAACCTTTGACATAGTCATTGTCAAGTGATGAGAGCTAAACCTTAGGCCTTTTAATATTTCTGATTTATTTTAGCTAGCATAACATGACTAACGTGACAGGATCTATCCCATACTGGGTTGGAGAGAACCTCGCTTCTCTTAGTGCAAAAAAATGAAAAAATGAAAAACATCAATTACAAATCGACTTAAATGAAATAAACTAAAAATTAAACTAGCATAGATCCATTTTAAACTTAGATCTATCAAGTATTGAGAGGGATCCAAATCGTAAAAAATTGTACACCTCAAGAAATTGGACCCCTCTGAGTGCTTGATAGATTGAGGTTTAAAATGGATCTATGCTATTGCTATCCATATAGGGATAACTAGGTTTCCTTCACTAACCACATGCTGTGTTTACTGTATCATTGGCCTGTGATTGAGGATGTTGATTATATTAGGTGCTTTTAATAAGTATTTAGGTATCTTAGGGACTTCGGAATGGTGTTCCAAAGAATACTTCCATGCTTTTTTCTCTAAATAAAGAATCTAGGCATCCATATCCATGAACAGTGCCTTGAAGCATCATGTAGGACTTGGAACTAATATCTATGGAACTATGTATGTACGTCAATGCCATCTGGTATTTTTTTAGAATTATGCAGGTGCCATAGGGCCTTGGGAATGGAATTATGGGGTAGAAGACCATGTGTTTTTCCTAGAATAAACCACCAAGGCATCCAAAGCCATGAACATTTCCTCAAAGCATCACAAGTGATTTTACATTAATATCCATCGTGGAATACATCTAGGTCTAGTGGTCTTTGTTATTTGAACATGGTCAATGGAGGAGAGCTAAACCTTAAGTCCTAAAAGAATATTCTAGACATTCAAGGCTAAGAAGGCCTCCACCAACAACACATGGGATCCCGAGGTATTGTTGGTCTATGATAAATGATGTTTGTTCCACTATGTGGTTTTGAACAATACGTACCTATCCTATGGATTTGGGAACGACTTTACAATGGGGAATACCATGCCTTCGATGCTATGTTTGAGGCATGTATATGTTATTATATATTCATATCTTTGAGGAATGGATATCTTAATATAAACTCGAAGTACTCAAGTACACAAAGACTATTTTCTAATGAAAGGTAGTAGCGTATATCATGATCAATAAAACAATACCATCTCTACAAGATATCCACCATGTATGCACACATAGATTTTGTTTGAAGTTTCATTTCCTAGTAATAAAATAATACTATATGGAAATAAAATAAATTAACATATATTTCCCTTTCATTCTTGATATTTTAAGCATTGATACATTTATATTTCAATTTTGTTTTGATCCCTCTAGGTGCTCAATGGATTGAGAATTTTAAAAAATCAAAGTAAATCCATCTTAATTCTAGATCTATCATGCTTAGGGGGGATCAAATCACCAAAGGTGCAATCATTTTTTATTTTGTAAAAACCTCATGACATTGTTGCACCCTAAAATATTCGATCCCTTATTAAGTATGATACATCCATATCTAATATGTTATAATCAATATAACTTAATTACTTATTTAAATTATAATCCAAATCCTTATTTTATTTGTAAACAACCATAATATCTTTATTTGATTTGATTGTATCCAAAAAAAAGTACTTTGTGATACATTAATGAGTTTCTTTGGCTATGATGGATATGCTAATATGTTTTCAAAACTCAACTACTTCATGATATTGCCTATCTTCCTCAAGTTATGAAAGGCTTCACATTACTAAACTTGAGGATGGACATCTCTAAGTTCAATAGATTGTTTAAATATCCAAAGTAATGAAGAAGAGCTAATCTTCATTTTTTATAAAAGGTATTTATCATTTCTTATTATTGTTTCACACACAAGAGTATTAATGTTTTTATGATTAAATTATTTGAAATGATTTTTGTTTCTTAAATTGTAATAATAGATTTTTTAGATTTTTGTTTATCCTTCTAAAATGGTTAATGAAAGTTTTGGAAACTTCAAAAAATTCATTTCAGAATTTTATAAAAATGGAAATTTTATTTATCTTCCATATTAAAATAGAAAAAATACATTTGTCACTAAAACTGTTGATATATGATTGGAAACTTTAAAAAAATTGCCAAAAAAACTCATTTTCCCATTCACATAAATTACTAAAATTGTGGCACATATCAAAATCATATATGCAGAATTTTTCAAAATCATATATGCAGAATTTTTTTATTACATATATGCAGAATTATTTTATTACATTCAAGAAATTAAAATGCAAGAAGATTTCTTCCCGAGTTGATGATATTTTTTAATGGTGAATCCAATTCTATGTTTTCGTTGGAATAAAATAAAGCTTTTCATTCTGTTGAATCCATATGGAGCGTAGCCGTCGACGAATGCATTTATTAGGCCGGGCTTGCAAGATCTGATCCCCTCTCCTGTTCGCTGGATGATTCCCTTCTCCTTCCCTTTATCCTGCCCCTTTAGTTGTCTTTTACAGCATTTCCATAGACGCAAATGAATGGTGGAAGGAATGGATATTTTTTTATTAGGTTGAATCAATATTGGCATGCATTACTCAATTTTTTTTATTGTTAACAAATGTATTGAAAATGTATTCAATTCGTGTATGTGTTATCTAGCTAAATCTTCAACTTGAGTTTAAATTTTGCTTTATTTTTTTAATCAATTA
>LPNX011105315.1:102625-139134 GCA_001517045.1 Pseudotsuga menziesii
CTTTTTCCCTTTGAACGGATTGTTTTATGTTAAATTACCTTTCTTCAAGAACGGTTTAGTGGTCAACAAGTCTAACTCTTGATAATAAACAATTGTATAGATCTTAAATTTGTGAAAGAAATTTTTAACCACTATTTTTTTAATCAGCAGAATATTTTACTTTTAATTAATAACAATGAGTATATCTTTGACATATTTTACATAATACATTAATGATTTAAAATTAGTTTTAATAAAATTTTATATATAATTTTTTTTTAATTAAGATTGACATTGTAATTTTTAAAAGTTAATGTTTATTTTTACAATTTTAGTATGCATGAGATTTAGTAACTAAAAACTAGCTTTCAAATTATGAAAAGTTGAATTATTAGTTTTATATATATCGTATATTAAAAAAAATGATAAAGATGGACATTGAGTAATTTATAATGGAGTAATTTATGGCAGTAATGATTAAAAAGATCTGTTTTTTTTAATTTTTTTAATAATTTTTTATTTATGGTTACTGATTGTAAATAAATTAAAAAACATTATGTTTTTTCTTCACTATATATAATATTAGATTAAAATGATAACTTTGTGTACATTATCATTGTTATCTTAACATTATTATGTTAACTTGTTGAATATATATTTATTAAAGAATAAATTTAAATAATTGTTTTAATAATAATTTTTAGATTTTGTTATTAAGTAAGAAAATCTAATTGTTTTTATTAATAGTAAAATTCTTAATAAAGAAATTTTGTTGATATAATTAATTTATTTTTATAACTTAATTTATTTCTATAACATTTTATAGATGACAAGTGACATTCACATTAAACTTTATATTAGCTGATATAATCAATTTATTTCTATAAATTTGTAAAGATGACAAGTGGCATTCACATTAAACTTTATATGGCATCCATAATAACCACATATCAAACCACAACATTGCTAAATATAACAAGATTGTGTTTTTTTACACTATTTTGTATTTTATGGTGGTTTACACCATATACAAGTGTTTAATAATAATGATAATAATAATTAAAAAATCCACCATGACTAAACCTGACATGATTGTGTATTTTTTTTTTATCTTTTTCACTATTTGTTATTTTGTAATAATTGTATTAAATATTTATATTTATACATGCATACTAATTTTAATTTGGTGTTTTTCACCACAAAATTTCAATTAGTGTGGGATTAGCTTTGATGTTTTTCACCACAAAACAAAAATCCACCTAGGATGGGTTTTGGGGGTTTGTGCTATACACCATGGAATGCCACCTATTCAAATAACACAAAAATTAGCATAGTTTGTAAACTCCACTTTTACACCATAAACCTAGCACCACTTTCATATCCCCACATTATCTCCACTTTTACACCACTATTTAAAAATTGAGAATTTCCTAAATCCTTCACAAATAGTGATACTAATATAGGGTTAAAATTGTTTTTTTCTTGTAGTGTTACCTCATATACAATTTTAAAGTAATTGAAATCAAAATCTAAAATATTGCAAACTCTTTTCTATTTTTTTTAATAAACAGTTTTTAAATTGACAAAAAAAAACATTTGAAATTTTGAACATTCAATCCAATTTCCAATAAGCAACACAAAAACCTATCTCACATCATATTTTTTAGGCAACACAAAAATTTATCTCATATTTTTTTATTAAATAATAAATCTTAATGTTTATAATTATCTATATCAAAAGATGAATTAATGAAATAAATATGCAATTTCAAAAAAACAAAATGAAACTATGCTGTCATAGAAGAATCAGCCAGCAATATATAAATAACCAAACCAAAAGAACATTGTTCCTAGGCAGAGATACATACCATAACAATTATATGCAGAATCAGAACATTCTTCAAATTAACTTCCTAAAAGAGGACATTAAACCTGAGCCTGCTCTACAGATGTCCATTATATCTAATAAAAGCACAGATGTTCATTATATCTGAGAAATGTCCATAACCACCAAGGTTATGAATTTTCATACCGGCGTTTAGTAGCTGTGTGATTCATTCAATGGCGATCCCTTCGGACACTCTGATAATAGTTTTAAATTTCAATCGTAACGGCAGACAGAAAAGACTTACGATAATAGACCCCACGGCAGAGTTGGGGTATCTTAATGGGAACGGCAGTCCACTCTCCAAGGAATTGATCTTTCCTTACTACTGCACCTCCTATGGTTGGGGTATCTGAATTGGAACGGCAGTCCACTCTCCAAGGAATTGATCTTTCCTTACTACTGCACCTCCTATGGCCGGAGGAGGCTTCAACATATAGAAAACTTTATCACGCCCACTATCTGTAACCGAACCGCTGACAAAAATCATGTCACGGCACCCTGAGCAACACTCAATCGTTCCAATTAGGGTTTGTGGAAGAGAACCTGCCAAACATTTTGTTTGGAGTCATATTCCATCACTCCCTGCACCTTGTGGAACCAATAGAAGCGCCTGTCGGAAGAACCGACTGTACATCCGAACGGTCTATGCCCCGGCCCATCCCCTACCATCCACATATTCTGAAGAGTAGTCCAAGCGCTCGTTTTTGGATCGTAAATTTCCACATTCAGGTTGAACCCACTCGATTCAGGATTGTAACCACCAATAACGAAGAATTTTCCATCAATGAATGCACCAAAGCAGTGACCCAGTTCTCAGTTCATATCATGAAGAAGCTTCCACTCGTCTTCCTCCACATTGTAAACTGCTGCTCGTTGCACAGCTTCTTCAGTTCCTCCGGCAAGGTAAACGAGTCCTTCCATGGAGATCAAGCAAGCGAAGTCGATCACAATCAGCGGCATGTCTGCGCCGCGTCTCCACTTACCAGTTGAGAAATCGTAGATGAAAACCGTTTGGAGTATCTCGAAGCTGTCCTTGTAGGGATTCCATCCACCTATTAAAAAAAGCTTCCGATTCACACAAACGCAGCAGCAATGCAGTGGTACTCCATGATGATTTCCAGGGAAGTGGGGAAGGCGAGGGAGTGTTTCCGAAGTTCCTTGCTGAGGGTCATACACAGTAATTATCACATATTCTGAGTTGATATAACGACCAGTGTCATCATAATATCGCTCATGCTCTATCAAACAGATACACTGCTGAGAAACCCCCCGAATTTTTCTATCTTGATAGAAGTGGGGATTCTTCACCGTGGCCTCCCAGCTTCTGCAGACGGCTGCGAGGTTATTGTGAGATGTGTGATGCACTCTTAACAGACATTCTCGACCTACTTCATCTGGAAGGGGCGGAAAAAGGTCCATAATCAAATGGCACTACACAATTACAAAACCTAATGCAAACTGGGAGGATGATAATAAATCGATTGGAAGTGAATATGAAGATGAGTCTGGCGAATATGAAGATGAATCGATTGGATGGGAGTTAAATGTTTGATTTATGGGAGTTTTTGATAAGTTGTCTACCAATTTTTCAAAATAGCACAAATGAGAAAAAATATTATTATTTCTTAAAAAATATTATTACAGTGATCATAAAAAAATATTATTAATCTTTTAAAAATATTTATTATCTTATTATGAGGTTGACATATAGTATTCGATGAAGTGGTGTTAATTTTTATTCTGATCATAGTTTTAACATTGCCGTTAGATATATTAACAAATTTTAAAAGTATATTTATTTAAAATGTTATTGGTTGCGAGTTGATAACTTTTTTTGGTTTTGTGATTCGTACTTAGGCAGACTTACTGATTTAAATAAAATTTGCGTCCACAATTATGCTAAATTATTTAATTTAATTGAATTTAAAGTTAAACATACTCTAAAACCAACCTACCAAAAAAATAAATAATTTTAGGTCTATGATTTAGAAAAACAAACTTTGGGCAATGGGCGACAACCTAGATTCAATCGGAAAATTCAAAATCACATAGAATCACCATGCACCGGCAATTTATTGCACTTCATCAAGGCACTAGTTATTATTAAATCAAATTGCAGTGGCACATATTCTATTAAATTAGATAATGGATCGTGCATGTTACAGATGGCAGAACTTTTTACATTTGATATGGCAATTAACTCTTGTGTATCCAGAGGAGGAGAAGCAGTAATCTGAAATTTCGATTTGCATGAACATACCATTCCTTCTCTCTTAAAGATTGTTTTAAAGCTTGAAAAATCACATTGAATAGATTATAGTTCCCCTTAGTGTAGGACATTTGTTCTGTTTTTACTTTGCATCCAAGAAGCATATTGAATTCATCTAGAATCTTGATAATAAGAGAACTTGTATATTTGAATGGACCGTGTTTTCAAAAGTTCCTTGAAGTTTTGTTTGTGTCAAATATGTAAAAACTGTGATTTTATAAAATCCATCATACAAGAGCTAGTCTTATTCTCTGCTTTCTGATTATCGCAGAGGTGGCAAAGCATTATTCAGGGTGGAATGCCATTACCAACAGCTAGTCTTATTCTCTGCTTTCTGATTATTGCAGAGGTTGAAAAGCATTGCGCAGCGTGGAATGCCATTACCAACAGATTTTGATGGATGAATTAATAAAAACATTTTCTCAACCATCTTCATTCATTCATTGCTTCTAGTGGCAAAATTTTCTCAACCACTATAGAGAGGACATGAGAAGTGTCCATCATCCCTACAGTAAGGAAAGGAGTAAGAAAATATGGAGTAGGAAAATATGTAATGTTTGAATCTTACTAGCGGTAGGAAAAGATGTATTGTTTGAATCTTACTAGTTGTAGGAAAATGCACGGCTGCAGATAATATATATACATATTTATATTTCTATTTTTATAATTGGGTGGGAATTTCTTAGGCATATTGTTTTGGGAAGAGCTTTGTTTTGTGCATATTGATACAATATTTTCAGTTCCATATCCCTCTAAATTTTCACCGGTTATATACAGGCATGGAGCCCAAAATATTCACAACGTACAATAAAAGTTTTACGGTAGTTAATGGCAGAGAAATGTAGAAGAAAAAAGAGCTGAAGCAAACTTGAAAGGGATGTAGGCATATTCAAGGCATATGTGCTCTTCTGCTTTTCTTTGTTATGATGGCTAAAAATGTTGATTACACTAGAAATCGATTCACTTTTATGTTCAGTATAATGACCAAGGATAGCCATAATTATATGAGAGCACACCAGCTAGGGATATTATAGATTTCTGATGCGTTTTCCATAGATTGTGATTAGAACAGGGCACTAAATGCTGAGAACTTGAGCTTATTATATGTGCTCTATGATTTTTGTTTGAGGATGAATAGGAGATTGGAGAATCATAACTTTTGATAATATTATTGCTACACATTATATTTGGTAGAATGGTGTTTTGTTTTGAAGTATTGAAATATGGAGGCTTTATATATGTTATCTTAGTTATGTTCAATAAGATGATATTTTTTCAAATCATAATTATAAGTTATTATGCATAAACAAAGAACTTTACATTCAGCATGATTCATATCCCTTACTTAGGAAGACAAAAGAAATACTAGGTCTAATTGCAATATAAGATCCATTCTCAATAAGTGACTTTTGATGACGGTCCACTTACCGTAGTAAGTATCCAACAAATATTCTTGTCCACCGTACATTTCGAAAATAGATTTTTAACAAATTCTCTATCATTGGCTTTGTGAAATTGGATTCTGCAATTCTTCCATTCCCCAATAAATCTTCGTAAATTATTAACTAGGTGAAAGTCCAATTCATAAGAAATTGTAATTCTCCACAACTATTTTCAACACAAGTATCCAACTACTTTTTCGTATCTTTAACACCCCATCTCTTATTAAAGACTGGTCCAGATCTACAGTATAGAGGGCTTCATACAGTTTATAAGTTTCAAACATGAAATCAATCTTATCCAATTTCCATCCCCAATATTTCAAGACTTCTATGTTATTAGAGCACCCATGTAAACAGATCCTTTGAGATTACTACTTTATCTTTTTCTTGCAATCCCTTATCCCTTGGAGTGTATGTTGTTCTTGTGACAACATTATCATGTTGTTGTTGTAGCCTCACAACATAATCATTATAACTTCAAATACTCGTGTATATGACCAAACCCTATACACAATTTCGAAGACAAGGTTTTTTATTTCTTCCACGTGATTTGTATGGTTTTTTCTCAGGAATCAAGAGTATATATTTTTTGGTCTGCTAATGCTAACTGCAACATAGGACTTCTATGTGGTTCTCAACTTTTATTTACAAATTTCTGAGTCATGCATTAGACTAAGATAGTGTGCCATATAAGAAACAGAACTTTTATATACAAATTTCTGAGTCATGCATTAGACTAAGATAGTGTGCCGTATAAGAAACAGCCTTGTATATGTTGTTAGTTCATAAATTATTATCAACACAAATGCTTATAATATGCCAAAGCAATAACAACACAAATGCTTATAATATACCAAATCAATTTGGTGTACTTCCCTAATTATGCATTTCTCACAGGATATGCATACCTTAATTTGTCTCAATCTATAAGTACTAGGACTCGGGGTTGAATATCTTACTTTTTATTAATCCAACCATATACTAGGATTCCACAACTGAATTTGGAGCTTTGTGTTCTCCTTATTGAAATTAGAGTGTGGTGGTCCCTTTGCATAAGTAAATGTTAAAAAATTGTAGTATACAATTCTTGATAACCATACTATCAACAAAACTACTTACTTATTTATTCGATAACAACCAAATTACTTATGTAATCGAAAAGAAGAAAGGAGCAATTAAAATTGGTTAGAAGTTCATGTTCCAATATACACCAAAGTTTTATTACTTATACACATAAATTAAGACTTTCGTTAAATTCTATCCTATCCTAGAAGGAAGGATTTTACTCCTTTTGAAGAGTGAAGGATTTCACTGGGGTTTCATTGCATTGTAGTTAAATTCTACTCTACTTTCACATCCAATGAATCTCGTTGATGTGTGTATAAGGGTTAGGGTTTAAAAGTCTAGGAGTTATTAAAAAGGGTTATATTTGATGGTGGAAAATGAATAAATAGATTTGTGTAGCCCAAACAATTATTTATTTTAGTGGGAAAGGTGCTTTAAATGGAAATGGTAGTGGAAATGGAAACATGATTCCTTCCTCAGTTGGGCATCCTCATCATCATAAAATTATTGTTCTTCGTCATGTTTGTATTCCAAATGAGTAACTACCCTCAATGCTTCCCCTCCATGGGGTGAGGATGACAAAGATGGCCATTACATGTTTTCTCTTGGAGATAATTTAAATCCCCATTATAATTACATACCTCAACATTGTATGAGTTATCTGATACCATATAGAAATAGTAGCTCTAATGCTAAGAGGAATCACACGAAATAGATATTTCTACTAAGATAATTCTCAGAAGCATACACAACAAAATAGAGAGAAGAATAAAGACTAAATCACATTAATGAAGAGATGAATATTTGAGTGTATCCTTCCATTAAATAATGATGACTAATAGTGTATATAAATAGTACATCCCTCATAAGTAAAATTGAGTTGTATTGGAGACAATTCATCAAGATAAAAAAGATAGACTTACTAAATATGATAAACCCCCATAGGTGGCTAAGGTACATACACAAAGAAGGCATTTTCCAATTAGAAACAAGAATCTTAGTAACATGAAAAGTAGACACAAAATATAAGTATTCAAGACCCAATTTTGATAGAATGGAAAGGATTAATTGATCATCTTTCTTCCCAATCCCATAATTCTTGAGAATTTGAACAAGTGACTTGAATTTGATGAATAAACCCTTAATTGAATTGGAACTGCTTGGAATCATTGAGAATAACTCATTCTCTAACTGATCTGCCCTTAACTCATCTTGAAATCCAAAGAGAGACTCAATTTTGGTACATAGTTGGTTTGGAGTGGTCAAACCATATAGATGAAAAATTATATCAGGGGATATAAAGAGGCAAAGCAATCCATAGGATTCATCCAACCTATTATGCCACTTAGCTTTCTCAACAACAACATTGGGATCATTCTCAAAATCTAGAGTACTATGTATAGTCCCTTGCTGTGCAATAGAATTCCTATTTTAAATTTCCATTTGTGATAGTTGAAGGGAGTAAGCATCATAGGTGAAGAATAATCGATACTAACATGTTGATTTTCTCAAGGAGATGCTCTCTACAACCTGTACAAAAAAAACTAGGAGAAAATATTGTAAGCTTAAAAACAAGCTCTTCTTCAGAGAGGGATATAAGAGTGGATGCACTTTGATAGAGAGAACATATAGCTCCTCAAATCTGTTGAACTTGAACAACCTTGTGCTCTGATACAATGTAGGAGTGCTCTCATACTATATAGAAATAGAAGCTCTAATGCTAAGAGGAATCACGGGAATTAGATCTTGCTACTAAGATAATTCTCACAAGCATACACAAGAAATATAGAGAGAAGAATAGAGATTAAATCACATGAATGAAGAGATGAATATTGGAGTGTATCGTTCCATTAAATTATGATGAATAATAGTGTACATAAAGTTGAAGATATTGATCCATCTTCTTATGATGTTGATGATGAAAAAGAAGTGAAATATGGAGATGTTATTGATATTGATGATGATCCATTCACCTATTCAATGTTCTCTATATCTTCTATCTTAGATTCTGATATCTTTGTGCCAGATCTTTCGCACTTTGTGCATACCTCCCTCATTAATTGTGTGCAACCTAGTGTCTTTATGGATGTTTTCTTAGCCAAATCAAGACTTTTGTGTGTCAAACCATTTACCTTAATGGTCTCATGTGCTTCTACATCTCCTCATTTTTTCTTGGCATCAATACTCAGAGCCTCCTTGAATTTTTTGAACATCTCCTTCCTTCTTTCTTTACTACTAGAGAGGATTCATTATGAGTGTATTCCCATGAGTCTACTATTATTCTTATATCTGATCTCGTAGATTCTTTAGAAGTATTTTTTAGGGTTTATATGCATGCCATGACACAATTCACACCACCATTCATAGAATATACCATATCTCTGAATAATTCTAAGACTATAGATGATTCCTCATTGGTCTCTTATACAGTGTTACTTATATTACATGGTTTAAAGTCTTGCCTATGTTTTAGTGGTTGGTTATCCATGACCTTCGTCATATTTTAACTGATATTAAACATGTTTGTATTTTTTCTAAGCACTTATGGTTCATATCTGAGGTCTATCCATCATTCATATTTTTATACTCATCAGTTATCCCCAGTTGCTCATAGTTTTCGTAGTGTAGCCTTAAATCCTCATGGATTCATTGAAGCATTTGTAATTTTTGTTCCATATGTTAATGTTTATTATATATCAGATTTTTATCATCCACATATCATATCTAGGAAGGTTCCACATTAGATTGGAAGAATGGTGTAATGTCCCCATACCCCATAATGCAGATAAATTAAATTTTTTACTTCAAGAACCTTGGCTTTCCTTCAAGACATAGGGTATGGACATCAACACACACTTTAACCTTCATTATCATGATTATAACACACTATAACAATCATTCCTCCCTTGGCATACACCTTCTCTGACCAAAATGATCATTTCCGCACTGGAACTGTCTTTCTGTAGTCTGCGTTTTGCACTTTCGCCCTTTCTCCCTCAGAAATTGGAAATCAGAATTATAAATTTCAACAAACAATGCTTAATGTCTCCTTCTCCTTCTTGCTTCCACTTTCCACCTTCCACACTCAGAAATCAAAAACATAAGTCTAATAGAAACATTGAAATGTTCTTCTTCTTTCCTCCTTTCGCCTTTCGCCTTCCTCACCTAGGAACTTGGAAATCGGAAGACTAACTCTTCCCATCACCTTTTTCCCGATTTTCATCTTATGCCATCTACCTTCCGCAGGCGGATCCTGAAGTGTAGAAATCCCACTTCATGCCTTATATTTTCTCCTAGTTTCTTCCTTCTTCCTTCGGACTTTTGTAGGAGGATACCAGAAGTCAAAAATCCTACATTCTTCTTTGATAAAACTTCTTTATCCCGTCTCCTGCATTCTACCTTCAGTAGCGGATCTCGGAGTGCCAAAACACAACAATTATGCACTGTTCAACTTTTCCTCTTTCGGATTCTGCCTTCTTCCTTCTGCACGAGGATTCCAAGGGGCGAAAACTCAATGATTCTTTCCTTGGTTGCATTTTTGTCCCTGTAACAACCTTCTAGCCTGAGTGAACTTAGGAAAATGCATCACAAATACACAAGGCATGTACAAAAGTAAAGTGCATAAAACACACAAGGCATAAACAATCAAATATAGGGACATCCATACATAAGTAAACCTCTACTTGATCATCAACAAGCATTCAACATGAACATAGAAATTCATAGACAAATACATGTCATAGACAAGCATTCATCCTAATCAATTCCTCATATTTAGCATGTCCATTTATAAGCAAATACATTGCATAACCAGGAAGGACACATAATACTTATCTTGACGATTAAGCTATCCTACAACTAGCCATTTCGTTGCAACGTTCCACCCAACCATAGGCCAGTGTGTTCATTAATCTCTCAACACACTGCCACCCCTGAGCTGGGAATGATTTCCACAAGGAACTAGGGAAGTAGTAGGCTTACACACAGCCAGACCAAAGCACACACATAGTCAAGCCAACCTTTACTTGGGTTTATCAGACTGTCCAACCAACTAATATACAATTGGATTCCACAGGATTCTAAGACATCAAAACTCAGTCAAACCAAGATTCAGTTGGGTTTCTCTAACTATCCATGGAAACAAGCCACATACATTTGGGATTATCAGGACTTACTTAGCTTAGCCAACTTTCACATTTAGAACTAGCCAAGCCAATATACAATTGAATTTTAGAGGCTACAAAGAAAACAACCAAAATACCACTGGGTTTATCAAGGCTTACTCAGCCACACCAACACCCACATAATCAAGTCATATCATACACAATCAAGCCAACACACAACTGGTTTTCACAAACCAAAACACACAGTCAAGTCAATAGATGGATTTATCATGCTACCAGCCAAGCCATTATTCAAATTGGATTTATCAGACTGTCCAGCCAAGCCAACGCCAATTTAGGTTTATCAAGTTGCAGGATTCCAAGCTAAACAATACTAGGTTTATCACACTGTTCACAGTCAAGACAACAATCAATTTAAGGACCAATCAATCCAACATATAGGTTTATCAGGATACCATCCAAGCCATCATCCAAGTTCGGTTTATTAGAATGTCCAGCCAAGCCAACACCAAGTTGGTTTTATCAGGATTACTCAGCCAAGCAAGGATACAATTCGGTTTATCATATTGTTCATAGTCAAGCCAACTTCAAAAATAAGGACGAGCCAAGCCATGGATGGGTTTATCAGGAACACGTCCAAACCATCATTCATTATGGGTTTCTCAGGATATATAGCCAAATATTGCACATGTCCAAACACAACAATATACAACCAAGCGAATATCCAATCGGGTTTATCAGGTAGTCGAAAGGTAGAATTGTTGGGCTAGTCATCTCAACGCCAGAGCTAAGGAAACCTACACTAAATCTGGCTTGGCCCCCATGACTCCTACACCACCTAACACAAGGAAGTATTCCCTTCAATGCTACATAGTCCCTCGGGCGATACCCTCACTTCTAGTGTTCTCTTGAATGTACGGGCAGGACTTACCAACCCCTCTTGATCTGTTAGTGAGGTTCCTCTCTTCACAAGGCTTATAGGCCAATTTTGGATCTCCTCCACTAGTAAGTATTCAAACCAAAATAAGGATGCACAACACAGCAATCCACAAATAAAAACACAACACACATGCTTCACTCTGTAACACCGAGAAAATCACTGTAGAACCACTCGTCCATGACTCGAGCTAGCAGAACAATGCACCATCATGAGTGAATGACTCTTGCATCCTTTGTGACTGTTAAATACATGAGTGAATAATGATCAACCCCAATGGTCAGGACAACAAAACCTTCTTGCACCTGGGAGAAAGAAAAGATTGGCACACATCACATGCTTTCTTACTGCAGAAGTAAGAATGTGGCTTCTGAGCCTGCAGACTTGCGGGTCTGCTGAGACACACAATCATACTAACATGCCTTACTCTACCCAATGCATTAATTGCCTCATCCAAGTTTTGGAACAAATTGATGATTGAGGACAAAGGACAAAAAGGTAGCTGAGGATTAATGGGTTTCCCCATTGACATCTGGTCACACCCTATTAGCTTAGAAGTTTGACTAACTCCCCTTCCTATCCCTTGTTGAATCATGCCCCCATCTCTTTCACGTTGTAGTCCCATAGGTAGCTATGGTATTTTATTAATTGCATATTACATGATATATATATATATATATATATACTGTTATTGACTTAGCACTATCACCATAGGTATCAACCTTGATCACCTATACAAAACACCAGATAAGTGACAGGGCCTTGGCCTTTAGATCCATGCCATGATCTCAATAATATATACATCATGTACAATTAAAATACCATGGGGTCTAAACAAGGGGTATTACATTCCCTACCCCCTTACAACAACACTGCCCTTAGTGCTTCACAAAATTAAACAAAATGCTACACTGGCACCAGCCTCCATGTTATGCAAAATTGAATAAAAATGGATGTGCCAATCACACGACACCCTCCATCTCCCATGTAGCCTCATCAGGACTGTGGTTCTCATTCTGCGCCTTTATTTATCCAATTGAATGATCTGAAACTCTTTATGAGTCTTGGAGAATCCTTCTCCTCAGCTTGGACAATTTCCAATGTCTTTGGAAACCAACAATACCTATGCTCAAGCCCCAAGCAATGAGTCAATTCTCATTTCAATTTCATTTTCTTAAGACTCATTCCTTAGTAATATTTTTCAAAATCATAAATGAATAAAATAAACATGTATATTTACATAAAATCAACACGAAATTGCAAAGTAAACCAAGTACTTATCTACAGAAGTATCTTCTTTTGGCTCCACAAGTATCTGACTTGTCTTTTCACAACTATGGAACCCACAAGATCTGCCCCACCACACACAAGGATGGTACCTCTTCTCTACTATACAGTCCCTCGAGTGTACCCACCCTTCCTATGCTCTCCTAGGGTGTGCATTACAAGGTATAAAAGTTTTTTCAAACCTCGAATCACCTATGAAAACATCTTAGCTGAGATATGGCAGCTCTGCTCCAGATCCTAACACCTATTCTAGGTGCTCACCAAGCTTAGGTACTACCTTTTTAGACACCATAATGAATCAATTTACATGTCACATTCATTCCTCTAGGATGCAATCTATAAGAAGGTTTTCAAAACCATGGCTGCATCATATGAACATGTGTAATTACAGAAACACAACAAGGATTTTTCAAGTAATCAAATACTTATCTATGTAGAATCTCTCAGTTGAGATCTGGTAGGCCCGCTTCAGAGCCTAACACCTCCCTGGGTGCTCAATGGCAGCTCTCCTCAAGGGCCTAGCACCTCCTCCAGTGCTCACCAAGCTCAGTTGATTCCTTTACTGACATCATAATACCTAGGGGTTATTCTCTTCGTAGAACCCCCTCTCTTGTGACAATTCCTTTACGGTGTGAATGTGTTCCAAAAGAAGTCTAATCGGATGTCTTACACCTGAGGCATCTGTAGTGATGCATACTGGTGCCTAGCTGGTCGATGGGAGAATTTATGTACCCAAGTACATCATTTCGAGGAGCCATATATCCAAAGCATATCCTTCCGAGAGGCTATGTACCCCAAGTACATCCTTATGAGAAGCTATGCACCCCAATACATCCTTCCAAGGAGCTATGTATCCCAAACACATCCTTTCAAGAAGATATGTACTCCAAGGGCATACTTTCATCATCTCACCTACGTTACATGCTAGCATGTAGTTCACATGAGATGTTATCATAAAAATTTCAATCATTAGAGGAAATTTGGGGTCTAAAATGGGCCTTAAAAAAAACTTTGCCATGGATGAGTTGGATTGAGTTGAATTTTTAAACGAATAGAATTTCAATATCTTTGGTCAACCATTATGGTTGAGTTGGACACATGATGCTTATGTGTCATATTTTTATTGGACAATAGCTAACCTTGGTTAAGTTCTTGAAAGATCACCTCGAAATAAGATAAATAGACATTAACTAATAAATAAAGAATATTTTATTTGATCACTACTTCCAACTACTCTAAAACATAACTTTCACATTAATTAAAATTATAGTGGAAGCATTTTGAAATACTAAAAACAGTTATTAATCAATTTTTTAAAAAGAAAACTAAATAATATTTAATTTTAAACGGACTTATCTTGAAATACTAAATAAAAGATATTTAGTATTTTTTATATTATTAAATAATATTCTAAAAATAAATTTATTTAATTATTACATCCACAAATAATTAAAACATTTAAATACTAAAGAAAATATCTATTTTTAATTTACTAAAATTATAATAAATTTTGATTTTACTTTTTCTCTCTCTTACCTACCTACCCATTAATCCACAATTTTTTTTTATATTAATATAAAAAATAATATGTTTAATTATAGTTATTTCCTTTATATAAATTAAAATTATAATAAAATTTGATTTTACATTTTTTCCATCCCACCTCCATTGACCCACGGATGCATCGAGTGGCACCCATATCATAAATTCATATGAAAAAATGAACCTCATCTTAAATTCATAGAAAAAAATAAACCTCATTTTAATAGTAAATTCATATAAAAACAATAAAACTTTATCTTAATCTGATCGAACGAATTCTAAATCAGTCCCATGCTGGGTTTTCATTTGAAAAGGAAAAGAGTAAAGCAAGCAGTGGGCTCGCATGCCAAATTAGTTGATTGGGGTTCGTTTTTTTCTTACTTATTTCACAAATGAATTTTATTTGGCTGGTGAATTCATTGGAACGAATGGAAATGGGAATCTTGGCCATTTTTAGATGAGTTGACCAGTTCCTTCCTAAACCTAAGTTACTCACATTCTTTTTTTGCTTGTTTCTTTCTTAGAAGAATTTGATTCTTTCTCGGAAGAATTTGATTTGGCTGGTGAATTCATTAGTCTCTCACAACTGATTCCCAGCAATGAGTGGTGAGAAGTTTCAGGTAGCGTGGACACCAATAGATTTTAATGTATATACACTGACACATCTGAGAACAATCCACTACCAGTAGAGAACCTCTTCGTTGGATTTCTCCTACAAAACCCACTGCATCAACATTCAAGGTGCAAACATCATTTCTAGACACTATTTTTCAATGCTCTAGTGAAGCGGTCCAGGATGGACTGGTGAATGATCATCATAATTGCAGTTGCGGTCTAAGAGAATGCATAATTTACACAGAAAACAACCACAACATTAATGAATGCTCACCCATTGAGTCGAGAATATTTGATGAAAATCTGTTACAATTGGTGGGAAAGGAGATGAATCTCTACAATTGAAAACTCACAGGAAGGGAAGGCAAGATGTTTACTGTGTATTTCAATTAAGCTGGGAATCATCGATTTTCCTCCAACAAGTTGAAGATACACAGTCGCTAATCTCCGGTGGATGGTATGTTGATTTATATCCAGAGAGTTTTTTGTTGTGTGCTCCGGTATGTTCTTTAAGCTATTTCTTAGTTTTTTTTCTTTATTGAATATAGTTAGTTACATTATTTGGGTGAATTGGGATCTTGATTTAAAATATCCCTAGAATATAAAGAAAATGCCCCTTTCATTTTCCCTTGGGGAAATTTTTCCTAATATAGGTTTTCAGTTGGGTTGTGCAATGCCCTTGTCCCTTTTCAACACTCTGTGTTAATCATCTTTTCTCATTTGATCCATGACTCTGTCGATGTCTATATGGATGAACTCAAAGTATAAGGGGATTCTGAGAGGGTGTAACTTGTGGGCTTTCCTTGGTGTCTGATGCAAAACCCCAAGCACCGGTTGCTATAATATTCCTATGTGATAAAGCTGTGCTTATGCACTTGACCGATGGAAATAATTAAACCCACAGTGTTGATAGAGTTGTTTTTATTTTTAAACAAAGAAAATAGTAAAAAAATCAATCCACACTCAATTAGCCACTTCGAATTATTTTGAAGAAGCATTGTTTAAGCTGGTAACAATCCTCCATGGTTGTAAAGATATGAACCTCTCCTTGAATAACAAATTTCTTTTACATGATAATGACTAACGGTATTGTGTTAGGGAATCATAAATTTTCAAAAGCTATTGAAGTTGATCTTGCAAAGGGCCCTGCCTAAATCATGACTTAGGACTAATTTATGCCTTTCTTTGCCCAAACTCTTCATTAATAACGCTGTTGGTATTTGTTGAGTTACACAAAGTGGTTTGTTGAGGATTTATTGTTTCTATATGAGTGTTTGACAGATTATACATGGAGTTCTTATTTCCTAGGTTGATTCTATAGGAAATTACATGATTATTTGTCTAGAATTAACTTCTTTTTATTACTCACGCTCCATCATTATTGCTAAAGGATTTTTGATTACTTCATTTTGACACCTATGCCAAATGAGGGCAACATTAGGGCATTAGGGTAACCCCTTAGTCGATGTTCAAATCCCTACGAGTACATTAAATCCTTGAATATTCTAGCTAGGGTAACCTTTGTATAAGCAAATAACAGCATGGGTTTTTAAAAATAACTGTTTGTTTGTATGGTAAAATTTTTAAAGAGGCCTTATATATAGGTAGAAAGTTTTGTCTTTTAACATATCTATATATTACTTGTTAGTATTCATACAATTTGTATAATCATAAAACATTTATCTTATCATCACTACATTGTATGTAGATCACTTTCATGAAAAATGTCAAATCGACGTCCAAATAATGAATTGAGTTCAATTGTACTTTACAACAAAAAGGACAATGGAGGGAGTTTGATTCCTTTGAAATTGTCTATTGGTGATTGGGTTTTAATGCAGCCATCTAGAAAATGTGATCATAATGTGAAAACAAGATACCTAGAAGATGTTGAACGACATTGGAAGGGCGTTGTGAGAAAGTTTAAGATGGAATAAGGATGAAGAAAAGTGAAAAAAGTGCTTGTAGATCATGTATATGACAAGAAAGACATTCAAAAGGAGTCTATTTCCTAGAAACCAAATTTTCCTCAAATCAATGCTAATTGTAAGTATTTACCATTTTATTTCTTGTATATTTCAATTACAAATAATCCTTATTTCATGGTGTATTCATTATATTTTTATTTCCATTTCTAATGATTATATGTTCATAGGCTTATGCATATCAAATTGGGAAGAATGGGAGCAGATCAAGTCTATCACTAGCATATTGAAAGTTGTGCATTCAAAAATTGGTGAATTTGTGTACTCTAACAAGGATGATAAATGGCTAACAAATGAAGGTATTTGGTTTTACAAGTACAACTACATCCTTCCAAAAACAGGTAGAGCATGTGGAGAACTCCAAGAAATCCCATTACCAACATTTCAATCCCATGAGTGGCCAAATATAGAGCATACAATTTTAAGCTCTTTTCGTTATAAGTTATATTCAGAGGTACAAGTTTGAATGAAGGAAAGTGGAGGCATAGGTGTGCATTTAAGCATATTTGTGCCATTTTTGGTGTTTCGTTTTTTTTTCTTCAAAATGAAGAATCACTTAGGGAAACAAATAAAACATACATGACATCCTCACCTTCTAAGGAACTATTATCAGATATTTTCCATCCTGGTTGGGATACAAGAATCCATGACAAACATGGGGAGCAAATAGAATGTTGGGTAAATCATACCAAGCTATCATTTAGGTAAGTTTTTTTTATGTCTCATGTTATGGCTCCTAATAGAATAGACTGCAATGTATTTATGTTTCTACTAGTGATATTTTATGTGATGTTGCATCCATTGTTGTAGGATATGGATAGCAAGACAAATGTTATATATTTCATTCAAGTTTCATCGATGGATATATGTTCGTATATTAGGACAATGGAATTGGATTCCAGTAGAGCAAGACGATGATGATGGAACACATTCCCCTATCATACAAGTTTATGTCTTGAAAAATGGGCAATACTTTAGATCCTTGACAATGGAAGAAAATTGGACATTATTCAATGTAAGAAACCAATTGGAGTTGGAAGATGTCAATGATTTTAAGTTTTTTAACAATGGGAAAAAGATAGTAACTTTTGTTACATGAACTTATTACTTGCAATTGATGTCATTGATACTTATTTTATGTTACTTAAATATATTGAGTCTTTATCTATATATGTTTTCTTACTTACATTGTTTTTCATAGGTGGGAAAGCGACAAGAGAGTCTTATTTGCTGCAAGGATTGTGTCTTACCTTCTAAGATGGAGATTGAAGAGTGTTAGTACAATAAAGACATTGCAAGTGCTCATTCTCTGTTTACAAGTTTTATAATGACAACTATTCATCTCATAGTACTTGGTGTCCAAGTTAACTATGATACTTGCAACATGAGTTTGTCATTTTCCATGATGAATATGAGTAGGATGGTGAACTATGTGGATATTAATCATGATATAGAACTATCATATGGGATACATTTAAGATATGGCTTCAGCTAAAAAATGATCCATTTTCAGGAATTTTTGTGATTATCAATGAACAATGTTCCTTTTGATCATTTCATTTTCTTTCAAACTTAAAAGAAGAATGTTTCTTTTGTTCATTTTGGTTATTATCAATAAAACACAACTTTTTCAATCAGATCTCTCTATTTTGTAATATTTTTATTACATATTTCATGTTATCTTTTATGAGATATTTACTTTCAATATTTATGTTTATCCACAGTTTTATTTCACATTTATCATCCTTGTAAGGAAGTCCCATATTTCATGATTACGATTTCTATGTATTTAAATTTTTTATCCCTACAAACTTCTAAAGATGGGAACTTGCATTATGTTTTCCTATGGGTATGATTGACCATGATTACAACCTAAACCTTGCAAGCAGTCATATTGTGTACTTTAGGAGGTTCGTTGGCATAATGTAGTGGAACATCCTATTCTCTGCATAATATTTTTTCCCATCCTTTGATGCATGGTGTTGTAGCTACAACTGTTTTCCCAAATTTTTGAAATTTTGGAGCCTCCTTTTTATTTTATCTTTCCTGGGAGTGTTTGGATTCCTAAACTCTATTTTCTCTGCACTTAACGTTTTCCAAACACTTAACGTTTTTGGTGATTTTTCCTATTTCAATGATTTTCCTACTCACTATCGGAAGCCTATTCATGTTTGAGTTGGAGCTGTAGTTCCCTACATGGTTGCCATTGCAGAAACTAAATGATGATTGTCCCAATGAAAAGCCTGGTTTTTCACCGATGCACTTTTATTTCAATTTTTTTTTGGACTGTTGGCAGTTTCATTTTATCATAGTCGTAGATCCCATAGCTTTACTATTGACGATTCCGTATTCTTACTGGTTCAAACCTTTATGCTTAACCTTGATTTTCTCGCTGTCGAAATTCTATTAACGATTGCATCGGGGCATTATTTATCTATATCACCGACATTTTGGAATGGAAATGATGAATGAACCAATGGATGGGTTTAATCCTCGCTGATTCCGTGGTTTTCATTGTTCATACCTTTAATTGATTTGCTTTCTTTTTGCCATTGGAGTTGTTTATGACTATTGATCGGAGGGCTAGTCCTTATGATCTCTACTATTGCGGCTGCTTTGTCAACTATTTGCCCGCTATTAGTGTTTCTAATTGCCAATACTACAGACACTTTTAACGTTAAAGGGTTTCGACACCAGTTGACTTAATAGTCTCGTGGGACCCATAGTTTCTTTGATGTCCGCCATTGCAGCTATGAATAGGACTATTCCTCCGTAATCATTAGAGTTTCCAATCGTCGGTGTTATTTTCTATTTCGCGGAAGTGGTAGTTAAACTATCTTCCCCCATTGCGGTTGCATAATGAACTTTATCACCGATGATTAGTGGTTCTTAGCCCCGATGTTTATGTCGTTTCATTTGCCAACGAAGAGTTTTTTCCATCCGATGCTTTAGTATTTAGTGTTTTCGATGCCGATAGACTTAATGGTCTCACGGAACTCGTTGTCTATTTGAAGCCCGCCGTTGTGGCTGTTAATAAAACTATCCTGCTGATGCTTTAGTGGTTTTTCTTGTTGGTGAGGGTTTTTCCCACCTGTTCTGTGTGTGTTTTTACCCTATCTTATGGGTGGCAGAGGTTTCATATTATTATCATTTTAAGGTTTTCGCGACGAGAGCGCAGTATAGGGCCTCATTTTGATGATCAGTTCTATTATTAGTATGGTTTACGTTTGTTGAAAAGATGCAGTCCGAATTAATGATGAATTTTTGTTTTAACTGCAAACGGACTTAGAAGATTCTTCAGACCTCAGTTTGATGATTACTGCTACAAAGAAGACATAGTTAAAGGACAAAGCAGAAGGGAGTTGGATAAAGAAAGAAAAAGTAAGAAGCAGAGGTGTTGCTAAAAAGAAGAGAGTGAAGATCTGAGAACAACAGGATTTTAAAAGGACCAATGGATTACTAAGCATAATTGATAGCAACAGAGGACCAGGCTTGGAAATGGCTCATTAGTTACCAGGCCGGTCCCTTTTTACAGAGTGCTTGTAAATATTAATCTAAAATGTAATGTATTGTATGAATCATGAGCACTCACAAAGGAAAAAATTATAAGATTAAATGGTTGGGGTAACCCCAAAGGTCACCTAGGTGGGGCAACCCAAAGGTTTTGTTGTTTGTATAAATATAGGAGAACTAGAGGGAATAATGGACTTTTTTCCAATTAGATTCGTGAAGACATATTGTAAGAAGAACTATTTTCTTTTGCAATAGATAATTACAATTTTCCTGTTGGAGAAAGCCTGATGGAATGTTTGAATGTTGTGCTATGGATTTGTTGAAGAGGAACTATTTCGTTTTCAACTTTGTGTCCATTAACTGTGAGATCGTTCTAACTCTTTGAACCTATGTTCTTGTATGAATGTTCTCTGGTTTATTTTATGAAAATTTCCACTATGAGTAATGAATGTTGTTCAGAAACAATTGGCTATCTGGTTGATCAAATATATTTAATGGTCATGTGTTTTGAAAAAAGTATCAGCCATTAGAGAAAATTTCAACTCAAAATGAGCCTCCTAAAATGAATTAATAAAATAATATTTATTAATTTTGGAGGATGAAAAGAAAAAAACTACTTTTTTGTTTGTATTTTCGACATATCTCCTCGTGTTTTTACTCAAATTTCGATCGGGAGAGCTCATTGGATGCGGAATTAAATTATGTATCCAACGAGTACCGACTTGGCATACTTTTGATGGACCCCGCTACCCGAAAAACAAGAAATACCTGAAAAAAAGTGATGTTGATGTCATCATCACGTTTTTTTAAATATTTCTTGTTTTTTGGATAGCGGGGTCCATCAAAAGTATGCCAAGTGGGTACTCGTTGGATGAGGAATTTAATTCCATCAAAAGTATGCCAAGTGGGTACTCGTTGGATGCAGAATTTAATTCCACATGCAACGAGCTCTGCCGATCGAAATTTGAGTAAAAACATAGGGAGCTATGTCGAAAATACAAACAAAAAAATAGTTTTTTTTATGATACCTATTCCCAAATTTATATTAAAAAAGTGTTTAAGACCTATACTGTATTTCAAATTTAAATCAATTTCATTGGCTAACACATCATGACATGGAATTTCAATCAAAGTTAAAAAGCCCATTTTGAGTTGAAATTTCCTGTAATGTATCTATGATTTTTCATAATGCATGTATGTACAAAATACATGACTCATTAATGAATGAAAATTTTGCTCCCTAGGGATAGGTTAGGTAGTTAGTTTTCATTTCTTGCTGTGTGTGATTTAGATGCGAGAGAGTATAATACGAGAGGTAAGAACCTGCGCATCACATTGTCACCACTCCTCCTATTCTCTATCAATCTGCATTTTAGATAGGAACTTGCATATCATACTTAAAACTAAAAACACAAAAATATACATGGTGGACCGAGCGCAGCCGGTAAAACCTTTTATTTTTGTTACTTGACCTATGGTAGCTGAACCACAAACTGGACAGATTCCCCATACCAAACAGTAATGGGCTAGTTGGGAACGTTTACTGGGGAGAATCCCTTACTGTTGTTGCTTGTGATTTTCTAGGCCTCAACAGTTTTGGCGCTAGAAGGTGGGCCACCAGTGCATGGCTGGCCGGGGAAATACATTTCCTTGAAATAAATCCACCAGTTATAGTTTTGAAAGCAGTTTGTTTCCTGACCCAAATACTGAAGAGAATAGAGAACATTTGTTTGCTGTGGATAACCAAGTAGTCAATGATCTGAGAAGACACACATGGGATTATGTAAAGAGTATTGGAGGATTACCCATTATCCCTAAGTTACCCTGAAGAGAATACAAGAAGAAAGATCACACCATCTTGGAAGATTCTATGTTGGTTGGAGATTTGGAAGAGTTAGTAGAAGTAGCTTTATAGGAAGTTGTTCATACTTTGTATCAAGTAGGCCCAAAAACACCTTACAGTTCTCCTGTGCGGACTCTTATTCCTTCACCTACTCTCTCTCTACCCATAATCATGGCAGGTGTAAAAGCAAACCAGCCACCTAACCCACCAAATCCACCAACAGCTTGGAAGGCCAGATCACCCCTAAACCTGACGCCTCTATTGCATGATTTACCTCAAGCTTTTGAAAATATGCTGCCCAAGTTTGATCCAAATGAGACGATGTTAGTAGATGACCATTTACAAAGTTTTTATTTGGAAATAGAAGGATTGAGGGCCGGGGAGCATGAGGATGTCGTTTGTAGACTTTTTCCGCATACCCTGAAAGGAGCAACAGCATCATGGTATTTAAGTTTTCGTACAAACTCTATCCCAGAATGGGATACCTTTGAAAGGATTTTTAGAAGTAAGTATGCAACGCAAAAAAACTCACGCGGCTTTCATGAAAGGACTGTGCGCCTTAAAGAAAGAAAGAAAAGAGAAGGTGCAAAGTTTTACACAAAGATTCGTAGCCTATCTTAATAATTTTTCTAAAGCTGACAAACCCTCAGATAAAGTTTGATTGAGTATTATACCTCATCTCTAGGACCCGAGTTGGCCATGTTTGCCAAAATGAAAGCTAAACCTATGCTAGCAGAGACTTATGAACAAGTGGAGAGAGTAGAGGCCGAAAAAGAAAGCATCGAAGATTATCCTGAATGGTCAGGAGAAAAAAATGTTGGGAGGAAAGCTTTGTTATTTACTAAGCCTAAAGAGGAGAAATCACCATATTTCGAAGGAATGGCAAAGATGATGCAGAAGCTCTCTAATAGAATCATAGACTTGGAAAAGGAAAAGGAAGCCCAAAATTTATATAATCCTTATTACAAGAAAATGGAAGATAACAATCAATCCCAACCCCCTCCACACAACCCTGCATCTATGAACTTAACAGAGGTAGGAATGGATAACTTTTGCACTTTCCACCAACAACCCCATTCTGAAAAGAATTGTCCTCAATGGATAAATTCAACGATGTTGGTCATGAATCAGTTGTTGGATTCCAAATTAACCGAGGACAATGATGAAGAAGGGAAAGACAACAATAAATGAACAGAAAAATAGGAGGATGAGGCCATGGTTTTATGGGACTGTGTATCGTTGTTTGATGCCGAGGAAGAAAAGGATCTGAGACACGAGGACATCGTGGAAACAAATGTAACGATGAGAAGCTAGGGGTTGATTAAGGAAAACAGTCTTATGCTCATGAAGATTAAGAGACTTCAAAAGAATGTTAAGAAATTTCAAAACGACTACTCATCTAATAAAATTCCGGAATTTACCATCACCAGTCAAAATCCAAGACAGATCAACATGCCTACTAAGCCCAATGAAGAAAATATAAATAATGTTAAACCGAATCTCACAAGACATAAGATGGATTATGACATTGTGGAGGATATCAAAAAGGTAAGGGAAAACATCTCATTATTTGAAATGTGCAATGTGCCACAGTAGAAAGAAAAGCTATTGAAAGCACTTGAAATATCAGAGGAGAGGCTTCGCACTGACAATCAGCCCCAAGGAGAAGAAATTGGTGAAGCAAGTGTGGGAGGTAAGCCTAAAAGCAAGACTCCATCTTTTCTCCTTACTTTTGAAATTTTCAACCACAACATGCATAACTGCATAGTAGACTCGGGGGCATCAGTCAATGTCATGCTGCTGTCTATCTGCAAAAAGATAAATGGGAAACCTAAACCATCTACCTATAGGTTCATTCAGTTGGATAGAACAAATGTGAAGGTAATTGGGGAAATGGAGGATGTTCTCGTTCGATTATCTTCAAATGATAAGGTATGTCAATTCATTGATATTGTGGTGGCTGACATACAGGAAGCTTATGGAATTGTTTTGAGAAAAGATTGGTTGACAAAGTTGAATAGATATTTTGCCTCATACTGGTCACATCCTTGGCTACCATATAAATAAATCCCAAATCAAATTAAAGTTTTGAGGGAGCCCCACATGAAACACAATGTTACTCAGTTCGAAGGTAAAAATGAACCAGTGGATTCTGTTTTGGGAAATTACTTTATTGAGCTAGAACCAGGAAACTATCAAGCAGAAGAAGCCAATGATACATCAGACGCTCAGCCTAATCTCCTTTGGTTTTCACAAGATAATGAAATTGATTGTAAAATAGTAGACTTAGTTGTAGATGTAGATGTTAATTCTCGCACAGTAGCGGTTAGCGATTTTTGGACACTTTTCTTTGATGGTTCTAAAACTTTAGAGGGGTCAGGAGCCGGCTGTGTCCTGATTGACCCTAAGAAAAACAAACATTTTCTTTCATGTAGGTTAGAGTTTGAATGTACCAATAACACAACTGAATATGAAGCATTTGTTCAGGGACTAAGAAAAGCAATTGAATTAAAGGAAAAAAATATGAAAGTGCTTGGACATTCTGAAATAATTGTAAAACAAATTCGAAATCAAATACATTGCATTTCTCCTCATTTAAAAGCTTATCAAAATGAAGTATGTGATTTACTTAAATGTTTTAATGCATTTAACATTGTATCAATTCCAATACTTAAGAATGCAGCCGCTGACTTGTTGGCCACCTCAGCTGCGAGGCTTGTGCCCTCTAATAATATGTGCTCTGTTGAATTGCTTTTCAGGCCTTCAATTCGAGATATGATTACCAATCTACAAGTTTTTAACGACGATCAACAAATTATAGAATGCTTGACAAATGACGATACCTTCAAAGGGGCGATTATTGATGATGAAGAACATCAAGCCAAGATAAAATTTGATAATTTTATTCCTAAAGGAGTTAGAACTTTACAGCGAATGTTTGATTTAAACGAGAAATTTAGAAGACTAGTTGAATGTGATGACTCATAGCTCGTCCCTATAGTTTGAGTTGATTAATTTGTGGACTGAAATGGGGCCTAAATATGTGAATTTGGGAAAGTGTTGCTCCCCAGGTGAAAGGAATAAGTTTATTAGTCTTCTCAAACAATACAAATATGTTTTTACCTAGATGTATGAAGATCTGAAGACATATGACGCCAATATAATCCAACATGTTATCCCCATCAGATCTGGAATCAAACCTTATCAGCAGCCTGTAAGGAAAATGCATCCAAAATTAGAACCTTTAATCCAGAATGAATTTAAGAAACTATTGGATGCTAGAATTATCTTCAAGGTTAGACACTCGGAATGGGTTTCAAATCTGGTACCATCAAGAAAGAAATCTGGAGAAATTGGGCTATGTGTGGATTTTAGAAACTTAAATCACGCTTCAGATAAAGACAATTATCCTGTTCCACCCATGGAATAGATATTTCAAATGGTTTCAGGTTCTGAACTATTCTCTTTATTAGATGGATTCTCATGCTACAATCAAGTATTAGTAGCTGAAGAAGATAGACTTAAAACGACATTCAGAACTAGGTGGGGGTCTTTTACTTATAGAAGAATGCCCTTTGGACTCATAAACGTTGCAGCTACTTTCCAGAGGGCTATGGACATAGCTTTCAATGGTATGATTGGCCGCAGTGCTGTATTATACCTCGATGACATCACGATATTCTCAAAAAAAAGAGAGGAACACACATTTCATCTAAAGCATATTTTTGAATGTTGCCGAAAATATGGTATCTCACTAAACCCCAAGAAGTGCGTGTTTGCCGTTACAGAAGGTAAGTTGTTGGGTCACATGGTTTCTAAGAAGGGGATCTCCATAGACCTAGAAAGGATCAAATCCATCGAACAGATTCTCTTACCCCATAATAAAAAGGGCATGCAATCATTTATGGGGACAATAAATTTTGTGTGAAGGTTTGTGCCAGACTTCGCTCAAATTGTTAAACCTTTGCAGAAAATAGTAAATCAAAGAGTACAATTCAAGTGTACTGATGTAGAGAAGAACACATTTAGTAAAATAAAGAAAGCTATCATGCACACACCCTCCCTCAAAACTCTGGATTTTGAGAAATATTTTATTTTGTACACTTTCACATCTGATGATTCACTAGCAGTTGTGCTTACCCAGAAGGAAGATGGGTGACATGAGTTCCCCATATCATTTATGAACACTGATCTGCAAGGGGCCGAATTGAATTACCCATCTGTGGATAAACAAGCTTATGCCGTGTTCAAAGCGGTAAAACAATTCAGGCCATACCTACTTAAGAACCGGACAAAGGTAATCGTTCCACACCCAGCTGTGAGGTATCTTTTCATACAAAAAGAGTTAGGAGAAAGAAGAGGCAACTGGGTAATAGCTCTACAAGAGTATGACCTCAAATTAAAGCCAGCCTCCATGGTTAAAGGGAAGGGATTGTACAAACTAATGACTGAAAGTAAGGACAATGAAGAAAAGAGCTAGGAAAATGAAGCTAAGTTACATTTGATGGATGTATGTACTCTTTTCACAGCTCTGGACTCCTGGTATCTAGACCTTGTGCATTACCTTTAGGTGTGATTGTTACCGGAACACTGGAATGCTAAGCAAAGTAGATCACTGCGGCTTAAATTAGCCTCATATCAGATGGTTAAAGGAATATTATTCAGAAAGAATTATGATGGAGTTCTTCTTAGACGCTTAGAGAGAGAAGATGCGAAGAAAGTCATAATAGACTTGCATGATGGGCCTGTTGGAGGACATTTCTCTAGAGATACAACAGCCCATAAAATTATCAGAGCTGGATACTATTGGCCCACATTGTTCAAAGATGCACATGCCCATGTTAGAAAGTGCAACATCTGCCAAAGTTGTGGTGGAAGACAAGTTAAAGCAGCAGGACCATTAAAGCCTATAATGATAACAGAACCTTTTGAGCAGTGGGGGGTGGACATCATTGGAGAGATAAAGCCAAATTCTTCCTTACAACACAAATATATTCTGACGACAACCGACTACTTCACTCGTTGGGTCGAAGCCATTCTGTTGTGTAAAGTAAATGAAGATGCGGTCATGGACTTCTTGCAAGATCATATTATGACCAAGTTTGGAGTTCCAATTTATTTAGTTTTCAATAATGCTACTTACTTTTACTCTATTAGATTAACTGCATTTTCTCACAAGAAAGGAATTAAGTTGCATTACTCTACAAATTACTATCCATAGGGAAATGCTTTGGCTGAATCTGCGAACAAGAATCTGATTAGGATTTTAAAAAAGACAGTGATAAAAAATCAGAGGAGTTGGCACTTAGCATTACCAAATGCTCTTTGGGCTAATGGGGTCACCCCCAAGACTTCATTAGGTATGTCCTCGTATACCCTTGTTTATGGAAAAGAGGCCATTCTACCCCCCAATATCATGCTACCATATTCCATAATAGCTTAGGAATCTAGAGGATCAAATAATGAAGTCTTGCAGATAAGGATACATAATCTTTTGAAGGAAGAGGAATCTAGATCCAGGGCCAGAGAATGTTTTAAACAACAACAAGAGCTAGTAAAGAGATGGTTTGATAAACACAAAGCTGGAACAAAATAATTCAAGGTGGGAGATTTGGTTCTCAAATGGGACCAACCCCATCATGAGAAACGAAAACACATGAAATTCAACAGTTATGGGTAGGCCCTTTCCAGATTGCGGAAAAACTTGGCCCCTCAACCTATAAATTGTAAGATTTACAGGGGTGGGAAGAGAACTTACCAGTAAATGGTTTAGTTCTCAAACCTTAGTTTTCTTGAGTTTTTGTTTTTGTTCTTTTGTTTTGTACATAAATAATTTTCTTTGTTTGTTTATTTTTGATTTATTTTATTTCTGTTGGTTTTAGATAGATTTTAGCTGATTTCAATAAAAGAGGCAAACTTTTGGTTGCATGGAGAGCATCATAATTCTGTATTAACTAAAATTATTGATTATAATACTGTGTACTATTGTTTTATGTGAAATAATTTCTTCTAGTTTAACAGTTTTCCTAAACGGCTATGAAAACATTGAAGTCCTACTTAATCCTTATAAAATAACTCAGGATCAAAAGTCTAGAATACTCTTTCGAGGTTCCATCCATTTCACATGTAAAATGTCCTAGGGGGTGACAGCAAAAGACCCACGGAAAGGAAGCAGGGTAAATAGTATATTATATATAAATGATCCCATGCCAATAATTGAAAGCCAAAATGCATATAAGAGTAAAATAAAACTCCTATGAAAGCAATAGGTACCAAAACAAAGTACTAAATCATTTAAGTACAAAATTGCCAAAGTTCTTCTTCGTCCGTGAGCTGAAAGTCAAATGCATCTCTCACACAAAAGGACACTATGGATAGAGGAGCATGAATAAAAAAATTCAGGAAGAAAGGCATGCAAGAGGACTCATAAAAAACAAAGAAGTCCAAAAGAACAAAAAAAGTGCAGAATGACATGGGAATGAGGAACAAATGAATATTTCTGTTTACCATATGTTACGATCCTGTGGTGTCCAAGCTGGAAGCTACCCAAACATAGAGGTAAAAATGAAACTCATTTTCTTGGCCTGGAAAGAGTTATCTTGACTTTGAAATCTTGGTTTCCTTTTTCCTAAATTGGACTACCCTCAATGATTAAAAGTACATATATTTTCCATTTGGGAAATCCAGACATCTAGAAGAATTCAACATGTTGGTTTTATTGTTAAACAGACTGTTACTTAAGGAATAAATTGTACAGAGATCTAGGTTCACTGGGTAGTCACCAATTGTTGCAGCTGCAACTGTTTTCCCAAATTTTTGAAATTTTGGACCCTCCTTTTTATTTTATCTTTCCTGGGAGTGTTTGGATTCCTGGACTTTTTTTTCTCTGCACTTAATGTTTTCCAAACACTTAACGTTTTTGGTGATTTTTCCTATTTCGATGATTTTTCTACTCGCTATCGGAAGCCTATTCATGTTTGATTCGGATTTGTAGTGCCCTCCATGGTTGTCGTTGCAGAAACTAAATGATTATTGTCCCAATGAAAGGCCTAGTTTTTCACCGATGCACTTTTATTTCAATTTTTTTTTTGGGACTGTTGGTAGTTTCATTTTATCATAGTTGTGAAGCCCATAGCTTTACTATTGATGATTCTATATTCTTACTGGTTCAAGCCTTTATGCTTAACCTTGATTTTCTGACTGTCGGAAGTCTGTTAACGATTGCGTCAGGGCATTAGTTATCTATGTCACTGACGTTTCGGAATGGAAATGATGAATGACCCGATGGACGGGTTTAATCCTCGCCGATTCGGTGGTTTTCATTGTTCAAACCTTTAATTGATTTTCTTTCTTTTCGCCATTGGAGACATTTATGACTATTGATCGGAGGGCTAGTCTTTATGATCTCCGTCGTTGCAGCTGCTTTGTCAACTATCTACTCGTTGTTAGTGTTTCTAATCGCCAATACTATGGAGACTTTTAGCATTAAAGGGCTCCGACGCTGATTGATTTAATAATCTCGCTGGACCCGTAGTTTGTTCACTGTCCACCATTGCGGCTATGAATAGGACTATTACTCTGTAATCATTAGAGTATCCGATCATCGATGTTATTTCATATTTCGCGGAAGCGGTAGTCAATCTATCTTCCGTCGTTATGGCTGCGTAATGAACTTTATCACTGATGATTAGTGGTTCTTAGCCCTGACATTTATGTCGTTCCATTCACTGAGGAGGATTTTTTTCCATTCGATGCTTTAGTATTTAGTCTTTTCGATGCCGATAGACTTAATGGTCTCGCAGAAGTCATTGTCTGTCTGAAGCCCGTTGTTGCCACTATTAATAAAACTATCATGCCGATGCTTTATTGATTTTTCCCACTAGTGAGGGTTTTTCCCACCTGTTCTGTGTGTGTTTTTACCTTATCTTATGGGTGGAAGAGGTTTCATATTCTTATAATTTTAAGTTTTTCATGACGAGAGAACAGTACAGGGCCTCATTTTGATGATCAATTTTATTGTGAGTATGGTTTACGTTTGTTGAAAAGATGCAATCCGAATTAATGATGAATTTTTGTTTTAACTGCAGATGGACTTAGATGATTCTTCAAACCTCAATTTGATGATTACTGCTGCAAAGAAGACATAGTTGAAGGAAAAAGCAAAAGGGAGTTGGCTGAAGAAAGAAAAAGTAAGAAGCAGAGGTTTTGCTAAAAAGAAGAGAGTGAAGATCTGAGAACAACGGGATTTTAAAAGGACTAATGGATTACTAAGCAAAATTGATAGCAGCAGAGGACCAGGCTTGGAAATGGCTCATGAGTTACCAGGCCGGTCCCTTTTTACAAAGTGCTTGTAAATCTTAATCTAAAATGTAACGTATTGTACGAATCATGAGCACTCACAAAGGACAAAATTATAAGATTAAATGGTTGGGGTAACCCCAAAGGTCACCCGGGGGGGACAACCCAAAGGTTTTGCTGTTTGTATAAATATAGGAGAATTAGAGGTAATAATGGACTTTTTCCCAGTTATATTTGTGAAGACATATTGTAAGAAGAACTATTTCCTTTTGCAATAGATAATTACAATTTTCTTATTGGAGAAAGCTTGCTGGAATGTTCAAATGTTGTGCTATGGATTTGTTGAAGAGGAACTATTTTTTTTTTAGCTTTGTGTCCATTAACTGTGAGATCGTTCTAACTCTTTGAACCTATATTCTTGTATGAATGTTCTCTGGTTTATTTTATGAAAATTTCCGCTATGAGTAATGAATGTTGTTCATAAACAATTGGCTATCTGGTTGTTCAAATATCTTTAATTTTCATGTGTTTTGAAAGAATTATCAGCTATCTGTGATTTTTTATAATGAATGTACAAAATACATTATTTATTAATGAATGACAATTTTTCTCCCTAGGGATAGGTTAGGTAGTTAGTTTTAATTTCTTGATGTGTGTTATTTAGATGCGAGAGAGTTTAAGACGAGGGGTAAGAACCTACGCATCACATTGTGACCGCTCCTTGTATTCTTTATCAATCTACATTTTAGATAGGCACTTGCATATCATACTTAAAACTAAAAACACAAAAATATACATGGTGGACTGGGCCGCAACCGGTAAAACATTTTTTTTTGTTACTTGACCTACGGTAGCCAGACCGCAAACCAGACGGATTCTCCATACCAAACAGTAACGGGCTAGTTGGGAATGTTTATTCGGGAGAATCCCTTATTGTTGTTCCCTGCGATTTTCCAGGCCTCAACACATGGGCATCAGTAAAGTCCAATTGATGACTTTAGGAAGTCATCATCTTTGTTTTAGGGAGTTGGTTCCCAGAATTTAGGAGTGAACTTTGATTTAGATAAGTTGTAACCAATTGTTTAATGGTTTGTGATAGCATTTGAGAGAGAGGGTGCACTAATCCCCTCCCCAGTATCAATTAGGTAGGAATTTAGGTTGTTAGAAGAGATACAATAGATAGGGTTGACTCCTGGCACCTCAACATGCAATATTCTGACTGGTGCATACTGCAAATATTGCAACAACATCAAGGTTACAAGGCTTCTCAGAGAAATTGTGGAAAAAGGGTTTCATGGTAATTGATAGTTCCTTTCAGTCTCTCATTAATCTGTTTCCCTTAGTAAGAGAGAGAGGGTGTCCAAAAGGATTCCTAAAAAATATACTAAAAAATGTTTCATTTCCAACATATTGATTATGTCAAATTGTAGTCAATGAAGGGGTATTAGATTATTGGCTTCATTAATATTTTATTGGTAGGTGTTACCAAGTGAACTAGAGGGCTAGTTCAAGAAATTAAAATACGAGGTCTAAACCCAATGTCACCTCAGTTTAGACTCCTTCACTTCTTTGGGAGGTGAATACCTCAAGGGAAGAACCCTATTGTACCTACAAACATTCCAACAAAGCATATGTTTTTTCTATGTAATTATATGATAAGTACCAGTGCCTTGGATATGGAGTGAACCTAAATTATATTTATGAAAGTAATTAGAGTAGGATCCTAGTATAGACAAACATTGAGCTACGTCAATCAATTGAATTTGAATTATTAGTGCATCCCAAGAGTCCAATAAGCATGTTGGATATAGGTAGATGATCAATTCACCATATTACGGGTGAATTACCAAAAAAATAGTATTTTTTCCTCCCACCCAGAGCAATGGATTACCACTTTTCATGGGAAATGGGCAAAGGTTGCAACAATTTTGGAATTCACAATGTCTTTTATCCCTTCAACATCTTTCACATGAAGCCACAATTTGTTTTTCATTTCCTTTAATCCTCGTCCAAAATAATTTACTCCTTACATTGTAATAGGTCTATAAATGCCGCCATGACTAGCATCGAGAGAGGAGTGGCATTTTATTAAGACCCTCTCCATTAAATCTAGAATTGGGCACAAGATAAAGGAAATTATTATAAAAAGATAATATAACTTGAGAAGGCATACATTTTGTCTTTTTTAGATCATGTAGGATAACAACAATCCTCTCACCATAGGCATTTTCGTGCAATACCTCTTATTTCCATCCTGGTTTCACACTAGATATTTCTTTTAGTTATTGTAGGAAGGATAAGGAGTCTGCAACCACATTGTTTACCTCTTCTTAAACATAATTTCAAAGTTAAAACCTCGTAATTAGCTTTCCCATTCATCTTGTTATTCTCTCAATCTTTTTTGTTATAAGAAATACTTCAAAAATTGGCTTTTTGTGCATAGGTCTACATTTTTAGATCTTAAAACCCTAAAAATAGTGAAAAAATATGAAAAACCTAGATTTTGCAAAACCCTAAAACCAAAAAAATTATTCCAAATATGAAATTCCAAGTCTTCCTAAAATTTTCGATTCCTATTCTAAGCCCTATTTTCCTTAAAACATCACCTCGTATTCCACCTGGTGCCCTAATTCACCTCCTAGATACATGCAAAATGGTCAAGATATTAGAGTTAGGGTTATTTTTTCTTGATTTATAGGTTAAATATAGTTTTACCTCTCCAAAGGATTCAATTATGCCCTGAAAGGACATGTACTAACCACATTTAGCACTATTTTCTGGTCAGTTATATTACTGCACTTATCTCTCGTTAGTTACAAGGGATAATAATTATTGCATACTGCATATTGATAGAATTAATACTTATTTTTGATGTTGGATAATTAATGGTAACCCTTGTTGCATGTTCAAAGGACAACTACTAAAGTTAAACACCAAGCATTCACATTGACCAATGGTAATGTGATTTGGTTGTTGTAGTTTACCTTTTTAGCTAATGTTATTTATTGTTAACCATAGGGAAATGATATGCATACTTTCTAGCTAGCATTTTCATGGTCAAATAATTATGTGCAAATGCTAACTGTGACCTCTAGTGATGAGAATACCTAGGGAGTTACAGTCCATAGTCAAGGAGCTTCCAATATTCGAAACTATGTCAAACACTTGTGGGAAGAAAATAAGAATAGTTATGGATCTAAGTGAAATTACACAAATATGGAGAGTTGGACCAAAATTCATTGCATTTTGTCATTTCCATTGTATAATGGTATGCATGTGCCATTTATCAATTTCTTATTGTGCCATTTTTCTCTAGTGTATTGGCATAGATTATCTTCTTGGTATCTCTTCAAGGATACCATTCTATTTTCCTCCTATACCATTCTATTTTTCCCACCACAACCCCTTTTGAATTGAACTTTCTTTGGGATGGTGTGGTCTTCCCATGCCTAAATAAATGTGTGAAAACCGTTTTTTTTTTCATGGCCAAGCTACTAATAGTTAATTGGATACATTTATTTCCATGCCTCATATTGAAAGTTCGTATCATCAACATATTTTAGCAACTAGAGGGATCTGGACTCAAATTTAGACAGTTGGGTATATGTGTAATCTTTGTCAAAAAATAGTCTCCAATTTCCTTCAAGGATTTCTTTGCCTCATCTATGATCCTCTGAGAATCATAATTCTAAATAACCTGGTAGAATATGATAGCAAACTAGCCATTCATCATGTGAATTACTTTGCATAATGATCTTCTTATATTTTAGGATACTGATATTATACAGGTAGAATCTGTACATTTTTTCCTTTTCTTGGAGTCTGAGGTTTTTTTCAAGACTGTGTAGCTCAAAGCTTTGAAACCCTCCTTTTTTTATTTCGATTGTTGGGTGATATATCATTTTTGTGATAAAATGCTAGAGTATATGACCTTTGTTGGGTTGTTCCATCTATAAGATATTATTACACCAACTCTCATAACCACTTATACTATGAAACAAGAACTATATACTATGAACGAGAACTCTACCCATAAAAACGATGATTTTTGCAAAAAAAACACCAAAAACACCCCCCAAATAGAAAAGTGTTGATACCAGTATACACGTTTTTTTTTTAGGGTAAAAAATAGAGCCATGGACTAAATATCCCATATTGTTGTTTAACAAAACTTTAAAATCAACCTTAAATTGGAAAAAAAGAAAAATTCTTGAAGAGATAAATTACAACTTTATGGAAAATTGCATATTAAAGAAAAAACAAATTTCTCTAATAATTTCACCATTATAACCATATAGAAACAAAGAAATTATGATGTGATTCATAATGAGATAATATATTAGACCATACAAGAACAAATGGTTCATATAAATATTCAAAAACTCCTCTAGAGTTTCAATTACAAAAATCATACTAGAAGACATAGAAGACCCAACAAATGTTGGTGCAAACAAAACCCTAAATAAATCCATGGATTGAAAAAGTGCTCCTTGAGGATCACCTTCATTTTTTTTCGAAGTTAAAATTTCATAATGTTTAAAACATTAACCTTTACATCCAAAACAATTACAACAAAAATGTCAAATTTAACTCTTAAACCAAAAATATTTCTAGAGAAGACACTTCTTTCTTTGATAGGGTTACAATGGCAAGCATTTCGAAAACATGCATGGTCGAAAAAAATTATTACTTTTTAATTTTTTTAATTTTAGTATAACTTCAAAATCAAATTAAAAAACTCAATTTCAATTAGAAACAAATAATTTTAGAAAAAATAAAATAGAAAAAACTTATAATAAAAACATTAAAAATGAATTAAAAAAACACATTACAAAGAATTTTAAAAATATTAAAAGAAATTTAAAAACAAAAAATAAGAATAAACAAAAGCAAAAACAAAATATTAAAAAAACACAAAAATAAAAACTATAAAGTATAAAGAATAAAAAAAATAAAATTAAAAACGTTAAAAAAACAACATTAAAAACCAAAACACATTTTAAAATAATTTAAAAACAAAAAATATAAAAAATTGTTACGAAACAATGTATAAAAAGAAACCTATTACAAGATATATTTAAAAAGCATGAATAAAAACATCACTCCCTTGGTGTGGTCGATGCTGAGCATCGAGCAACCACCAGCCTTTGCTCCAAACTGGCGGCGCCTTGGTGGCCGCTCGATGTTCAGCATGGAGCCCACCAAGGGAAATGCTTTTATACATGTTTTTTTATATCGTGTCATATGATTTTTATTATTTTTTTTTTACATCGTTTTTTCATGTTTTTTTTTTTACATACTTTTCTTATTTGTTTTTTTTAAACATGGTTATTTTATATGTTATTTTTAGAATAATATTTTTTTTTGTTATTTTTTATTTCTTTTGACAAGAATGGTTATGTTTTTTTATTAATCAAACAATGGTATAATTACTGAGAAGGTTTCTACAAAGTTTAGTGATTGTTCATTATAGGCAAAAACCACAAAACAAGAAAAGTTGATATTACTGTTGATTACACATAGAAGTCTATTGTCTTTGCACAAAGAGAACATAGATAATAGACTTAACTTACTACGGATCGAAACAAAATTTTGAATAGAAGAACTCCCATGGGATCTTGCATACATAGAAGACCCAATGGAAGAGGACATTGATGTCCCTGAGGAAATTCAAGCTCCAGAAAATTCCAATGTCGATGAAGAATTTGGCATGCATGATATT
>LPNX011105375.1:0-37025 GCA_001517045.1 Pseudotsuga menziesii
CTTGTCTCTTGTGATGTGCTTATGTGATTGTTGTACTTGTTATTCTCTCAGTGAAAAGATCTTGTCATAATGCTAGCTTAAATGTTGAAAAACTAACATTTGATAACCCAGTGTTCCATGACAAGTCGAAGCATATCAAGATCAAATATCACTATATCATGGATATGGTGCAGAGAGGAGAATTGAAGCTCCAGTATGTTGTGACAAACAAGCAGATAGTTGATGTGTTGACGAATCCATTAGCCAAAGTGAAGTTTGAGTACTTCATGGAGAAGCTTGGTGTTCTCCAAATAGAGGTTCCTTCCAAGGGTAATTGATGAGTCCATGAGCCTTTCTAACATGGTGGTAGGTGGGGCCTCCCATGGTTAGATGTAAGTGCAGAACCTTTCTAACATGGTGGTAGGCGGTGCCTCCCATGGTCAGATGTAAGTGCAATTCCTTTCTGACATGGTGGTAGGTGGGACCTCCCCTAGTCATATGCAAGTGCACATCCTTTCTAACATTGCGATATGTGGGGCCTCCCATGGTCAGATATAAGTGGAGAGCCTTTTCGACATGTTAGCAAGTTGGGCCTCCCATGGTCGAATGTAAGTGATGAGTCTTTCTGACATGGTGGAAGGGTGGGCCTCCCATGGTCAGATGTAATTTCTTGTCCTTTCTAACATGGTTTCAGGATGGACCTCCCATGGTTAGATGTAAGTGCAAAGCCTTTCTGACATGGTGGCAGGCTAGACCTCCCATGGTCAGATGTAAGTGATGGGCATTTCTAACATGGTGGCAGGTTGGGACTCCCATGGTCAGATGTAAGTGTTGGTCCTTTCCAAGATGGTGGCATGTTGGGCCTCCCATGGTGGTATATAAGTGTTGATACCTACATCCAGCATGAAAAAGGGTTGGCTCTATATAACTTCCTATGACGAGTAGAATTGAGAGATAGCACCATTTACTCGAGATAGCGGTATCTTTAATGATCATCTAGTTTTGATGATGATCTAACTTTGATGATGATCCATTGATGAAGACTTGTGTTGATGAACTATGTCAAGAGAATACCTTCCTAGTTAATAGGGAGTGTTGATGTATTTGTAACTTTAGAATGTATTTACTTGTATATTTTATATTGTATTTCATTATACCTCGACGCATATGTTTGTTCCACTGATAAACAGTGTCATTGATATAATAAATTCATGTAAATTCATTGAGGTTAACCCTCCATTGTAAGTCGAGGCAATAGTCCCCACAGTTGAGCCATATTAGGGTTATTTGACTCTCTTATTCAGGTCAACCCTGTAGAGTAAAAGTCAAGTGGGAAATGAGTATAAATAGAGAGTGAGACTCTCTATTTGAAACACACACTCACTCAAATGTAGCGCATGAGTGAGAGAGGAGTAGCTTGCATAAGTGAGAGAGAGAATAGCTATCGTAGATCATCTTTGTGTTTTTGGGGTTTTACTTTTGCTATTGGTCCTCATTCTATCTCTGAGGAAGTTGTGGGGTTTTCTCCTTTATCGTTTCCCTGAGGAAAACTCTTTCTGTCTCTTGTTTCTAGTGATTATTGTTGTGCATGTTATTATCTCAAATAATATCCTAGATCATATTGATTAAATTATAGAAATTCTAACACCATCACGCGACAGACCCCATGCATGTACTAACATGTTCACCAGCCATTCGCTCCATCCATACTGCAAACATGGCCTTATTTTACCACCATCCATCATCCCACAAGGATTCCCCACCAGGGTTTCATTGTTCTTCATATCATCCATGCTCCTAGCATCACCCTCTTTGGTACATCAAACATGCCCTCTTTTCTTGACTAACCATTACAGAGTTTCTGTTAAGCTCTTTTCTGACTCCTAAAAGAATGAAAAGATCGTCGAGCACGCTTTCTTCTTTTCATGATCATTAAATAATTTGAAAGGGTGTTTATGTGGCCTATTTTATATCCTTTTTCGTACTATGTAGACTATCAAAAGAAAAGGATCACCCTAGAACATTCCATCTAGGAATTTTTCCCTTTGTATCCTTTTATGATTTGTCAGGAATTGGGACTGTACCTTACGAAAAAGCTCATTATAGGTTGTCTTTAATCTCTTTTCCATCCCTCTCATCAAGAAAATATTGTCGAGCAAACTTGTTTTTGTTCATGCTCATAAAAGTATTTGAATGGCCATCCAATTAGTATAGGTTTAACCTTTTCTGGCCTAGTTGGACTACCTATGGTAAATAAGTCTCTCTTCCCCTATGGTTGGGAGAGCTCTCCTTTGTACACTTTTATCCTTTTTTGGGGCTTAGGAGTCTACCATATGAATGAGAGACCACATTGGATTCTTCTTTCTGTTTTCAGACTCTCTAAAAATGAAAAATCCATCAAGCATTTACCGTCTTGGGCTCGATAAAAATCCACAAGCTAGTGTCATATTGAGAATACTTATATCCCTTCTTCATGCTCCTTAAAGTATGAAGAAGAACCAAAAAAATGTCTCTATATGCTGTAACATATGATCTCACATTATGGCATCTTTCACCCTTTTAATATCCTTTGTCCAGATTACTGGCGATGCGTCTTCTCTGGATCCCCTAAATCTCACTATTCCAGTTACTCTCCCAAGTCATTCCCATTACAGTTATCTTCCCAGTTTTACAACTATGATCCTTTCCCATGAGTCAATAACATTTTTTTCCCAATCATCCCTTCCTTCATACTCTGAACAAAGCACATCTATTCCAATGATAGACCGAGAGGTCCCTATATCCTTGTTTCATCTAGCTCATTGATGAGTTCCTTGGACCACTTGAAAGGAGTCATTAGTTCCTTTCAGTTTGATTGTTTCTCACGTACTCAACTTTAGCTACACTATCACATTGTTGAGATTCATACAAGGCATTGGTCTGTTCAATATTTGGTCAAATACCCCGCTTGCCACCTAACTCTAGCACATTGGTGAGTCTATTTTTGGAATGAGTCCATATGAAGTGTTGTATGGAAGGAGGTGAAAAACACCAATAACTTGGGATAACCTAGTGAATAGAGTTGTGATCGGTCCAAAATTGCTCAAGGAGATGGAGCAGGAAATTGTAAAAATCAGACAAAATCTAGAGGAATCCCAGGACAGGAAGAAAAGCTATACAGATAAGCATAGGGTGAGCAAAGATTTCAGTATTGGGCATGATGTTTACCTTAGGGTGAAGGAAAAGGAAAGTTCCTTGAAGCTTGGAAGTTGTGCCAAGCTGTCTCCTTGATACTGTGGGCCATTTGAAGTGCTTGAAAGAATAGGACCATTTGCATATAGACTTGCATTTCTGGCTAGCACTAGGTCTCATAATTTTTTTCATGTTTGATTGCTTAAGAAAAATGTACATGATCCTAACCATGTAATAAATTTGGATGTGATGCAGGTGGAACCAGAGGGAGAGTTCCAAATTGAGCCTATGCGCATCCTCGCCAAGAAGCTCACAATGCTCCGAAATCAAGAAATGGGGAAGGTAAAGGTGTAATGGGAGCACTATGGTCCTAAAGAAGCTACGTGGGAGATGGAGGATTCCATGTGAGTAGCACATCCATTTTTGTTCAATTCCGTGAATTGCTGAGGGAAGTACCAGCAAAGCATTTTTGTTCAATGTTGTAAAGCACTGAGGACAGTGATTTTGGAGATGGAGGGGAATGTAACACCTTGGTTTTGACCCTATTTTCATTTAAATAATATGATGTAAATAATCATGGTGTGGAGCTCGAGGCAAAATCCCCACCATCAATTTAGTGTTTATTTTTCAACAATTAAGATTTAGGCCGGTGGTGTTTCTATGCTAGCTGAACATTATAAGTTTGGACATCATGTTAAATTTGCAATTTTTAATTAAAATCCTACAGCCATCTATGTCAATGCAACAAAATGAGATAGGGGCATGACTTTCCCTAAGGATAAGGGGGGGGATTGGAAGACTTGGCATAAATTTGAAAAGGGAAGAGCACCATTTCTGGGAAAAACGTTTTTAATTTTTCTTGGGAAAGAAAACACCAAAATAAAAACGTCTACCTTTCCCTCATCCAGTCATCTTTCACCTTCCACTCACGCTTTTGGACTATGTTGAACGTTTTGGGAAAGGGGGCATTCTGGCATTCATGCAGCAAGCAAAACTGCTTTGAGTCTTGATCCTTCACGAAGTTTCTAGTTTTGTGAATTTTTTTCCTTTTTATGATTCTCCTGTTTGTTAGTCATTTCATGAATGCGAATGGACAGAATCTAATTTGCATTTTTGAATTAAATGACAAGCAAGCGATTTCATTTTGGTAATTGTAGTAGTTAGTTTAGCTCAGGCAATGCTCAGAAATTCGTAATTGTTGTGTGTGTGTGTGTGTATTTTTTGGATTTTGTTACATTTTGTTAATACCAAAACTGAGATCGCTGTGTGTAGATCCTTGTTTTACATCTGAACTGATTTGGGGAATGGAAATGGAGTCTAGAATTGCTTGATAAACCTAGTGTGTAAAGGAACCTCATGGACCAATCTAGAGGGATGGTTTTCTTCTTTACATACCTTGAATAGCACTCTAAGGGAAGGAATGGCCTGAGGGATTATGTAGCAGAGAAGGGGATGCTTCCTTGTGTTGGGTGTGTAAATTTTTATAAGTCATGCTAGATCTAGTGTAGGTGTCCATAGCTCTGGGATTGAACTCACTAGCTTAGAATTCAGTCTTTACACCTCCTTGGCAGCCTCATAAACCCAAATCTATTGGCTTAGCTATGTCTCATGTGAATCTTGGCTAAGTGTAAACCATTGTCTTTGTAAACCTAATAAACCCAACTGGAAGGATGGCTTGGCTAGTAGCCTGATAAACCCATCTGTTGGCTTGGTTGTGACTTGTATAAACTTTGTCTATGTGTAAATCACTGCATGTGTAAGTTTGATAAACCCAACTATGTTGGCTTGGATGAGTTTTATTGTATCCTTGGCTATGAGGAAGTATGCTAGTGTTCCTTACTCCTTGGGGAAATCATGCCCAACTCGGGGGTGGTGGTGCTACAAAGATATTGATGACCACACTAGCCTATGGTTGGGTGGAACGTTGCAACGAAATAGCTGGTTGTGGGACAAGCATCTGATAAAGATAAGTATCTCTTGTGTTTCAATCCCAGCAATTGTACTTGTTTGTAAATTAATATGAAATGATGAATGCTTGAATGAAATGTTTTGTGTTTCAGCTGTATATTTCATGAATGATGCATCCATCTGTGTCATTACTTCAATGAATTTTCTAAGTTATTATGAAGTTAGATCGGCTGGATTGGTGATGGCATGGATGTTGGAAATCAGTTTTATACTTAGAAATTTTCATGAGCAAATCGAATTTTTGCATTTTCCCTTCCGAAATTCCCTTTCCAGAACTTGCAAGATGCGGGATATGAAAATGCACCTTGCAGAAGTTTGGACTCCGCATTTTCCCTTCTGCAATTCCCTTTCTGCAACTTGCGGCATGCGGGATGCAGAAATGTCGTTTGGTGAAATCTACTTTCTGCAACTTGTAGGATGCGGGATGTGGGATGCGGAAATGTCATTTGGAGAAATTTTCTTTCTAAAATTCCCTCTCCACAACTTACGGGATGTGGAATGCAGGATGCAGAAATTTCCTTTGGAGAAATCTGCCTTCATCATTTCCCTTCAGCGATTTGCATAATGCAAGATGCAAAAATGACTTATGGTAAATTTTGGTTTCTGCAACTTCGATCTCCACAATGGTCGTTCCACATGCAGGATGTAGACTGGGGCATAAGGGATGTACGGTGCGAGAGTTATATTTTAGTATGTTTTTTATTGTGCAAGTGAAGTTCTCCACACCATTGATTTTCTGTGGGATGTTTCTCTTTCGTCGATTTGTATCCAGATGCATAAATGACAGAGACTGTTGATTTTCATTGTGGTTCTTCTCAGCCATTCGATCTTTCTGCAATTTGGGGAAGATAAAGAATCAATACATGGTCTAGATCAGAATGTTAGCAGGAGAAATTATTTCTTGTGTAGATCTTTAAAGACAAAAAAAAGAATCAGGAATCATCAATACGAATGCAGAATCAAAGATAGGTAGCTCAGGTAGAAGAGTTGGGTCACATTCTCTCCTTCGGGGTGGGAGTGGATGTGACAACCAACAACCAGGATGAGTACGATGGTGTTTCTGGTCTCGTGATTGCTTCCCTCCACTTGGGTGTTTGTTGCCTTGATCTCTTCATAGACTCCCAACTGCTTGTCTCCTAGTTGAATAACTGTTACCGAGTAGATGATCCTTGTCTCTTTAGAATGTTCCTGTGCACTAGACATAGGGTTAGACATTTCAAATCATTTTCATTCATGTATGTTCCCAGACGTCTCAATATTGTAGCATATCAAATGGGTAATGACGTTCCAAAGTGGCACATCAATCATCACATATGGGAAATAAGCTGCATCATGCATCATGATATAGTCATGCATACATATGTCATATACATCATATATTCATCATCATAATCATAAACGAGACTCATAAAAACCCATAAAAACACATAAAACGCTGCATCCATGTGCATATATACATCATAATGTTCAGTATAAAATGAGAAGTTCCATAAGATTTCTCAGGTGATCATACATATAAAAATCCCCATGCACCAATGCATTGGGGGCAACATCACCAGCTTCTAGTCTAAGTAATCCTCCTCAGACACGGTCTCCTCATTTGATTCATCCTCCTCCTCCATAGGCACATCACCTTTTGTCGCTTCTCTGATATACTCGCCAGCATCTGCAATCCTCCTCATAAGGGATATTCTCTCTAGAGGATCCCTATAGCATGCGGCGATCAAGTCATCATCAAGGTTCTACCACCCATCATCAATTACCCCCTCCAATTAGTGTTGTACATTTAACCTTAACAAGTCCATTGTCCCACTTCGACATCTCCTCTGTCTGTGAGAAGGTGGATCTAACCCCTCCACCCTGCCCCTGCATCATTGATAGCCTGTTGTAGGGTCTGTTCCCATTTATGCCCATGCACATAGTGTGTCGTTAGATCTATCACAAATATCATCTTGATACCACTATGATAGCATACTATATATTAATGCAACCACAAAATCATCATGCATGCATACCATGAGGTCCTCGAGACCTACCCTAGAGGTCGAGGCATCTCTGAGTCTCCTCGGTAATCTATCCCAGCATATGGAAAGTCCTCTATGAGGACTAGAAGCTACCTCCAATTTGTAAAAATATCCCAAGTGAAGAAGTGACCCAAAAAGCTGCCTCCCTCTCTAATCATCATCTCTCACCACCTCCTCATGCGAGGCTCGCGAGCTCCCTCCTCACACACCACCAAATGCGGTCGTAGTGTAGGAATTCTTTCAAAGAAAAATGAGCACAAGAATGAGGGGAAACAAAAATCCCCTCCCATCGAGATAGCATGATTCATCCCAGTTCAAACTAGAGTCAAGTACATTTGGGTCACCCATAGTAGGTTCCCCTCAGCACATTCTCCATCGTCGGGATCTGACCACCTGAGATCTTGTGTGTTCTATTCAATCCTAGTATGCGTAGCAACATCGATGCCATTTCTTCATTTTGTACACTCTCAATTTCACACACAGTATTTACGGTGTATGCACAAAATATAAGCCATAGAAATGCCTAGAACAAAGCTCATCCATTGACACCCCCCTTGGGAGCTTCGGCATAGTGTCTCTGATCACGCCCAGTACCGAGAGACCACTCAAAAAGTATACATTGTGGAGGGGGATCTCCAACTGCTCACCCTGGATCATGAATAACTCAGCCTCCTAGTCCCATTATCTCACAAGATTGGCTAATAACTATTTTGTTGAACACAACAACAAAATTTGGAAGAAATTCCATAGTATATAATGAGTGAGTGTATCTTGTACCATTGGATCATCACTTACCTCCCCTTGTAGGTATCTAATGTCTTACTCTTGCCATTCGACTCGAGGCATCCTACACATACACATAGTCCTTGTTAGACCCGGCCATGCAAAAAAACATCATTCTAGGCTAGTTCGCACCTGCTTGGCCCTTCTATGTGACCCAAGTCGCTTAAAGAGGCTGAACAGGTATGACTACGTCGCTCTTATCCATTGAACAATCGCAACCTAGGTTGCTTTTTTCTCCACAAAAAGTGCGGCCAATTTGCACCTTTCTTCCCGATAAGTGTGACCTGGATCACTCTTTTTCCCTTGAAAAGTGCGACTTGGCCCCAAGAACCCTTCAAACTCAGCCACAACCCTCAGAGTGAGAAAAACCAAAAATTAATCCACTGAATAATAAAGTCATGATTCAAAAAACCATTGGTCTAATCAGAAGAAATCAACAATTGTGTTATGGGGTCCTCCACTCCAACTCTGCACTGCACAGTGAAAATGACAAGTTTAATGTGGTCCTCTCTTGCTTATAGGCCTCCATTGGGCCTAGTTTTTCTTATGTGCACCATAGAGTCATTCGACATCTATTTTTCATGTCGTTCACACCACTAGGTTTAGTTTTCTTCCCTTTATATTTTGATGAGACCCTTGCTCATGCTATCCTTATGATTTTTTGGGCCATTTCCCATAATTCACCTCGATTTGTGAGCCATATGTTCATGTATTTGTAACTTCAAAATGTATTCACTTGTATATTTTATATTATATTTCATTATAACTCAACGGAGATGTTTGTTCCTCTAATTGGGAGAGACATTAATATAATAAAGTCATGTAAAGTCATTGAGGTTAGGCCTCCATTGTAAGTCAGGGAAATAGTCCCCATAGTTGAGTCATATTAGGGTTATTATACTCTCCTAGTGAGGTCTTCCTTGTAGAGTAAAATTCAAGTGGAAAACAAGTATAAATAGAGAGTGAGACTCTCTATTTGAAACACACACTCACTCAACTATAGTGCATGAGTGAGAGAGGAGGAGCTCACATAAGTGAGAGAGAGAGAACAACTCTTAGAGATCTTATTTATGTTTTTTGGGTTTTACTTGTGCTATTGGTGCTCATTCTATCTCTGAGGAAGTTGAGCGGTTTTCTCCTTTATGGTTTTCCTGAGAAAAAATATTTGTGTCTCTTTTGATTATTGTTGTGAATGTTATTCTCTCAGATAATATCCTAGATCATATTGATTAAATGATAAAAAATACAATATGGTATGCGAGCTAACCTAAGAAGAAGACATTGTGCAGCTGCAGAAGCTAGGGATTCTTACTTTTTGGGTATCTCTCCACATATCATCAACAAAAGGAGGCTAGGTTAACTCTCCATTGAAGGGCGCATATTTCTATCGAAGCAAAATTCGATTTTGAGCATTTTTCAGTTTTTGACCTATCACTACTGTGGGAAATTAGGGATTTTCATAGAAGTGGAATTTTTGAGTGATCCCAGCATAGGATTGATCTCCTCCTCAAAAGCGAATTTAGAGACCAAGATCAAAGTTTTTGGTTGGGTTGAACTGGGAAAGTCAATCCCTAATTTGACCCTGAACCAGAAAATCAACACTGCAAAAGATCAGCTAAAGATCCTGTATCAGCATCTAAAATTGGTAAGATCTAAATCTTTTGTATTTCCATTTGATTTTCTCATTAAATATGTCTCATCACACCAATCTTGATGAAAATCTTGAAGGAGCTAAAAACTTACGAGCATGGAAGTATAGGATCTCACTGGCTCTTGAAGAAAATGTATTGGACACCTACATAAGTGGAGAGGTTCCAGTTCTAGAGGTAGATGAGGCTAAATATTTACACAAGAAGAAAATGGTTAAGGCCAAGAGGATTATTGTTTATTCTATCAAGGATCACCTTATACCACAAGTGTCTTCTCTAAAGACACAAAAAGAGATGTTTGATTCCTTGACCAATCTATTTGAAGGGAAGAATATAAATTGGAAGATGACTTTGAGAAATCTGTTGAAGAATGCAAAGATCAAGAATGCATAGACCATATAGTCATACTTTACAAGGGTCTCTCAAATCAAAGAACAACTTGAAGTAGTGGAAGAAGAAGTAGAGAATAGAGAAATTGTGATGACCACATTGAGTGGTCTCTCTAGGTCATGGGACTCCTTCATTCAATGGATTTGTGCTAGAATAAATCTAATCACTTTCACTAGGTTGTGGGAGAATGCTCACAAGAAGAAGCTCATATAGTAGCTCGAGAAGAAAATACAGGAAATGAATATCAAGATCTCACAACACACACCAAGAAAATCAGAAGGGACTACCATCATCCCAAAGGTAAGCATTCTAACCATAAAGATAACCCTAGAAGATCTAGCAGAGATCTATCTAAATTCAAATCCTATACATGTGATGAGAAAGGACACTTTTCCAGAGATTGTCCTAGAAATAAAGGTGGTTCTCACAAGAATAAGGACAACAAAAGAATACATCATGCTCACACTATAGAAGATGATGAACCTTCCAGAAAGAGAGTCAAATAAGAAAGTCAATATTCTTCAAGTGATGAAGAGTATGTTTTGATTTCTTCCCTCACAGAAACTATTACACATGGAAGTAATGATTGGCTCATACATAGTGGGGCTTCCAATCATATGACGGGATTCAAAGAATTCTTTGTGAAACTATCCGAACATGATTCACCCCACAAAGTAAAACTTGGGGATGACTACCAGTATCCCATAAAAGGTAGTGGTGAATCCTCTTATAAGCTAGACTCTGGAAAGTTTATGAAGATAAAGGATGTCTTGCTTGAACCAGGATTAAAGAAGAATCTCCTCTCCATATCTGCATTGGATGCAAAAGGCATGAGGGTTGGATTTGTAAATGGCCAATTCCTTATGTGGCCAAAAGGAAATACTATAGATGATGCAGTAGTGATTGGAGAGAAAGAGGGAGGCTTATACAAATTAAAGGGCCAACTAGAACAAGCTTTGGCCCATGACTCAGTAGTTCCAAGTGAACTTTGGCATAGAAGGATTGCACATGTCCAATATAGGGCACTACCACTTGCAAGAAAAGTTGTTGAAGTTATTCCAAAAATCCAGGCAAAGGATGTGTGAAAGGAAAGAACACAAAGAAGAAATTTCCAAGTAGCGAAAGAAAGCCAAAAGGAATCTTGGAAATCATCCACTATGATGTCATCCAGTTCATTCAATGGGTATGTATATTATGTTTCTTTCATTGATGAGTTTTCTAGGAAGATATGGATATATTTGTTGAAAATAAAGGATGAAGTTTTCAGTAGGTTCGAGGAATTCAAAGCCTTGATCGAGAACCACACAAAGAAGAAATTAAATACATTTTGATCAGACAATGGAGGAGAATTCAGATCAGATAAATTCAAGGAATTATGCAAAGATTCAGGGATTAAGAGGGAGTTGACCACTCCATATAATCCACAACAGAATGGGGTTGCAGAAAGGAAGATTATAATGATTATGGAAGAAACAAGGGAAATGATACATGATCAAGATCTCCCTATGCATATACGGGAAGAAGTTGCTAGGACAATTGTGTATGTACAGAACTGTACTCCACATAGAGTACTTGAGAATAAGACACCAGAAGAAGTCTTCTCTCAAAAGAAACTAGAATTCAATCATCTCATAATATTTGGTTGTCCGGTGTACATACACATTTCGAAAGAAAACAGGACGAAGTTAGATCGTTCAGGAAAGGAGGGTATATTTGTGGGATATAGTGAAAGGTCGAAGGCTTATAGAATATATTTCGCAGGATTTAAGAATATCAACATCAGCAAGGACATAACATTTGATGAAGACTCGGCTTACAACAAATCCAAAAAAAGACCTATTGCAGAACTTGAAGAAACAAATGTACCCAAGATCCAAGATACAGCTATGAAAGAAGCTACTCCAAAAGAAGATTGATAATTGGAAGAACCTCAAGAACCTGTAGATCCACCCCAAGACAAGAATCCTTACAAAAGGAAACCAGCACGGGTATGAGAGTCTATTCAAGATGCAGAGAGATATGGGTCTCCAGAATAAGTACACAGAGAAAGGAAGAGAATGATTTCCTATTCCAGTTATGTAGACCTACTTTGTCACATCATTGATAAAGAACCTTCAACCTATGAAGAAGCAAAATAAAAGAAAGAATGGAAGGATTCTATGATCGAGGAGTACCAGTCAATCCTGAAGAATGGTGTCTAGGATGTGGTTTCAAGACCAGAAGGGAAGTCTGTTGTGACTTCCAATTGGATCTAAGAGATCAAGCATGCTACATATGGAAACATAGAGAAACATAAAGAAATATTTGTGGCACGTGGCTTCTCCCAGAAGGAAGGGATATATTATGAAGAAAATTATGCACCTGTATCCAGATACACTTCCATTAGATCAATACTTGCTCTGGCTGCAGTGATGAAGTGGAAGGTACACCAGATGGATTTCAAGACCGCATTCTTGAATGGTGTAGTGCAAGAGGAAGTGTATGTGGAGTAGCCACTCGGATTCGGGACACATGATAGGGATACTCATGTGTGCAAATTGAAGAAAGTCCTGTATAGTTTGAAAGAGGAACCCAAGAGGTGGTATGGTAGGATTGACAGCTTCCTGACTAGCTTGGTATTTACCAAGAGTAAAGAGGATTCCAACATTTACTATAAGGTTGAGGAAGGAAACCTAGTGATACTCATAGTATGTGGATGACCTATTTGTGACAGGTGAGGATGGGTTGATTGCTGACATGAAGAGGAATCTTGGGTAGGATGCACTACTTTCTAGGGATGGAGGTGTGGCAAAATGCGGATGGAAACTCCCTAAGAAAAGAGAAGTATGTAGTGGAGATCCTGAAGAGGTTCGAGATGATGGAATACAAGGCCATGACCACACCTATGGCATCAAACCTAAAGCTATTAAGTGTTGCTTCATCAGATTTGGTTGATGATATGATGTATCGTCAGATGATTGGATCATTGATGTACCTGGCGAACATGAGATCTGATATTTGCTTTGCTGTGAACACATTGAGCCCGTTCCTAACGGATCTTAGAGATGTTCACCAGATTGCTACAAAGCATATTCTGAGGTTCCTAAATGGTATAGTTGATTATGGGCTCAAGTATGAGGCAAATCAGAAGATTAACCTAGATGTTTATGTGGATTTTAATTGGGCAAGCAGTGCCATTGATATGAAAATCACTTCGAGGTGCTACTTCAGTATGGGGTTAGGTGTGATCTCTTGTTTTAGCAAGAAGTTTTCCTCCTTGGCACTGAGTATAGTCGAAGTAGAGTATGTCGCAACTTGTTCAGCTAGTTGTGAGGCAGTTTGGCTGAGGAAGCTTCTGTCTAATTTTTTTTATCTCCAGTTGGATGCTACTTCTATATATTGTGACAACTAGAGTTGTGTGAAGTTTTTGGAGAACCCAGTGTTCCATGAAAATTCAAAGCATATCGAGATCAAATATCACTATGAACTTTTCAGAGAACCCGGTGTTCCATGACAAGTCAAAGCTCCAGTATGTTGTGACGGACAAGTAGATAGTTGATGTGTTGAACAAGCCATTAGCCAGAGTGAATTTTGAGTACTTCATGAAGAAGCTTGGTTTTCTCTAGATCAAGGTTCCTTCCAAGGGGAAGTGATGAGTACATGAGCCTTTCTGACATGGTGGTAAGTAGGGCCTCCCATGGTCATATGTAACTGTACAGCCTTTCCGACATGGTGGTAGGTGAGGCCTCCCATGGTCAAATGTAAGTGCAAATCCTTTTTGACACGGTGGTAGGTGGGATGTCCCCTAGTCATATGTAAGTGTAGATTCTTCTGACATGGTGGTAGAAGGGGCCTCCTATGGTTAGATGTAAGTGGAGATCCTTTCTGACATGGTGGCAAGCTGGGCCTCCCATGATCGGATGTAAGTGTTGAGTCCTTCTAACATGGTGGAAGGATGGGCCTCCCATGGTCAGATGTACATGTTGAGCCTTTCTGACATGGTGGCAGGCTAGGCCTCCCATGGTCAGATGTAAGTGCTGAGCCTTTCTGACATGCTAGGAGGCTGGGACTCCCATTGTTAGATGTAAGTGTTGAGCCTTTCTAACATGGTGGCAGGTTGGGCCTCCCATGGTCAGATGTAAGTGTTGGGCCTTTTTGACACGGTGGAAGGTTGGGCCTCCCATGGTCGGATATAAGTGTTGAGACGTACATCCAACATGCAAATGGGATGGCTCTATATAACATCCTATGGAAAGTAGAATTGAGAGATAACACCAGTTGCTCGAGATAGAGGGAGATTTGATTATGATCCAGTTTTGATGATGATCTAGCTTTGATGATGATCCAATGATGAATACTTGTGCTGATGAACTGTGTCAAGAGAATACCTTCCTATTTAAGAGGGAGTGTTGATGTATTTGTAACTTTGGAATGTATTCAGTTGTATATTTTATATTGTATTTCATTATACCCCGAAGGATATGTTTGTTCCTCTGATCGAGAGAGTCATTGATATAATAAAGTCATGTAAATTCATTGAGGTTAACCATCCCTTGTATGTTGGGGAAATAGTCCCCACAGTTGAGTCATATTAGGGTTATTAAACTCTCTTAGTCAGGTCGGCCCTGTAGAGTAAAATTCAAGTGGAAAACAAGTATCAATAGAGAGTGAGACTCTCTATTTGAAACACACACTCACTCAACTATAGCGCATGAGTGAGAGAGGAGGAGCTCGCACAAGTGAGAGAGAGAACAACTATCGCAGATCATCTTTGTGTTTTTGGGGTTTTACTTTTGCTATTGGTGATCATTCTTTCTCTGAGGAAGTTGTGGGGTTCTCTCCTTTATCGTTTCCCCGACGAAAACTCTTTGTGTCTCTTGTTTCTTGTGATTATTATTTTTCATTTTATTCTCTTAAACAATATCTTAGATCACATTGATTAAATGATAAAAATCTAACACCATCACATGAATCACCCCATGCATGTACTAGCTGTTCACGAGCCATCCGCTCCATCCATACTACAAACATGGCCTTATTTTACTACCATCCATTGTCCCACAAGGAGGCCCCACCAATGTTCCATTGTTCTTCATATCATCCATGCTCCTAGAATCACCGCCTTTGGTACATCAAATAATTCCTCCTTTCTTTACTGACCATTACAAAGTTTCGGTTAAACTCTTTTCTGACTCCTAAAAGAATGAAAATATATTCAAGCATGCTTGCTTCTTTTCATGATCGTTAAAGTTTTTGAAAGGGTGTTTATGTGGCCTATTTTATATCCTTTTTTTACTATGTAGACTATCAAAATAAAAGGATCACCTTCTATGACTGTTTTCGTTTGTAACCTTTTATGATTTTTTGTTCATTGGGACCGTAACTTAAGAAAAATATCATTATAGGTTGTCTTTAAGCTCTTTTCCATCCCTCTCATCAAGAAAATATTGCCGAGAAAACTTGTTTTTGTTCATGCTCATAAAAGTATTTGAACGACCATCCGGTTAGTATAGGTTTAACCTTTTCTAGACTAGGTGGACTACCTACGGTAAATAAGTCTCTCTTCCCCTGTGGTTGGGAGAGCTCTCCTTTGTACACTTTTATCCTTTTTTTGGGCTTAGGAGACTACCATATGAAAGAGAGACCACATTGGAGTCTTCTTTCTATTTTTAGACTCTCTAAAAATGAAAACACCATCAATCATTTACCTTCTCGGGCTTGATAAAAATCCACAAGCTAGTGTCATATTGAGCATACTTCTATCCCTTCTTTGTGCTCCTTAAACTATGAATAAGGACCACAATAGTGTCTCTAAGTGTTGTAACATATGATCTCACATTATGGAATATTTCCCCCATTCGGTCTCCTTTGTCCAGAGTATCGGCGATGCATCTCCTCTGGATCCCCTGAATATCATTATTTCAATTACTCCCCCAAGTCATTCGTATTGTAGTTATCTTCCTAGTTTTACAGCCATGATCCTTTCCCATGAGTCAGTATCATTTGTTTCTTGGTCATCCATGCCTTCATACTATTAACAAAGGAATTTGCAGTCCCACGTACTCCTTTTCCAGTGTTCCCCATTCAATGTGTCAATCCCTTGATTGTTCCACATATTTGGTTATCCCTCTCGTACTTCTAATCAAGGAAACAAAATTGCCTTGTTAGTTGTAGGTCTCCCTATGTCAACGTCATGCATCTATTCCAAAGATAGACCCAAAGGTCCCTATATCCTCGTTTCATCCACCTCATTGATGAGTTCCTTGGACCACTTGAAAGGATTCATTAATTTCTTTTGGTTTGGTTGTGTCTCACGTGCTCAACTTCAGCCACACTGTCGCATTGTTGATATTCATACAACATATTGGTCCATTCAATATTTGGTCGAAGAGCCCAGTTGCTACCTAACTCTAGCACATTGGTGAGTCTATTTTTGGGACCCATATAGTCTCATGTCCCTTGTGATTTCCAGGCTGCATTGATGTCAGTGTTTAAAATCCCCACAGTGTCATGCTTCCGTGTATCTCCATTAATTCATGTTGTACATTATACCACATAGATTCTGGCTCTTATTCATTGAGTCCATTTAGTTATGGACACCTATAGATCCAACAAAGCATCAACAATGATGATATTGCATTCCATGAGAATAACATTGTTCCTATGTATCAGTTCTTCATATCAATATTTGTATTGATCCGCCCATTGATGGCACCATTATGTATCACCAATTGTATCTGTATTTGATCGACTCCCATTATTTGAGCCTTGATCCCCATTATTTAGTATTTGAGACATTGTTACGAGCATGGGTATGTCGCCTCATCCATATACATGTTTGAGATTATATGTACCTCATCCATTGTTGAGAAGTAATACAAACCAAAATGCATCGTAGCTCAAACAAGGAGACTCCACTCCTCAGCGGTCCTCTCCAATATCTCCACCATTGTCACCATTATTCCCATGATCCTATGATGTCTATCATCCATACGATGAGCTCCTGCCCTCACACATCATGGGTAAATATGCTCACACTAAAACAATTTCACCTAGCTCTCTATGGTCTAAACCATAATAATGCATCATATTCTGACCATTATTTCCTCCATTTTGACCTTCACATTTTTTTTCCATTAAATATCGTCCAAAACATCACTATTCCTTTCCCATGAATTAAGGGAAGATGAGAATTTATTGTGATTTATCCCCACTCTCCCCAAAAAGGGTCTGAAAAACCTAAAAATGAGAATGGGTCAAAAAACTATAGATAAATACCATGGACAATAAAATACCATGGGTCAAAAATCCTAGGACCACCCTATAAATACATTGTGAAGGAATCCCCCAATACACTTTTTTCCATTTGCTCTCTGTCACACTATACGCTTTTCTTCCATTATTCCCATATTTTTCCATGCCATTCCTCATGGTGTACGTTGATTTCACTCTGTACTCATTTGGATCCATTCCCATATCTGAAAACTATTCATGGAAGAGACTGGAGATCCAAACCATGGAGCTGCGAGACCATTTTCGAGGACGGCTACGGTGGCCCACTTTTCAGGAAAAAAAAAGGTACCTTTTGTTCTTGTTATGCATTAGTTAGTATTATATATTTGAAAACCTAAAAAATATTGTTATTTTTGTTTTACTTTGGGTCATTATTGTTGAACTCTACCCTATGATCTGCATTATCTAGGGTTGGTTCTTTTGAATGTAGTAGGGGAGAAATCCCCACTACAATTTCAACTCGGAACACCATGTCCCAAGGGATTGCTTGATCCCATACAATGGTTTCCTCATCTTGCATACTAAAGAAGAATCATTAGTTTACCCCTTACGTTGTTCTATGTAGATTTCTTCTTCTAATTTACCATGTAGAAGGCACTTTTGTCTCTTCTATTTGGGAGAAAACTGATATGATCCAATGTCTCATTGTTCTGCAATGACTTATATTTCTTATCCATGGCTTCCTGCCTTGGTGGATCATGGAAAGACACTTTGTAGAACTACAGATCAGACACGACTATCATGTAGCACCTCTCTAGGAGAAGTGGATATGTATGACATAGCGCAATCTTGCCCTATTGAAACTGATATTTGGTTCTCCTTTTGTCAGATGGATCTCCAAGCATGTTCCCAATATCCTCAATGAATTTATGAGCCCATTTAGGCCTAAGATTGGGAGTAGGGACTGGATCTAAATTTGTATTTGGATATGTTTGGAATTCATATTCAATATCAATATCTGATTTGACTTGGTCATCATCTTCGAATTATGGATCTAAATCATCACAAGAAACATCATTATATGAAAATGGCTTAGGTAGAATAGATTTACCTTCCCTTTTAACTACCTATAGATCTTGCAAAGGGTCCGAGTATGGAAAAAAGTGTGACAACTCATATGCCTTGGAGGCATGGTTTGCAACACATTTAGCTATAAGCTTCCCATTATATATATATGAGATCTCAACTGTCTCAGATCCAGAAACAGCTCCCTTTGGTGAACCAGTATGTGTCATATAGTAAACAAATAAACAATTTGTTGCTAAATAAGGTAAATGCATAACATTTTTGAACATTTTGTGTTCTAATTAGATTGTACCCTTCCCTTCATATTAGATCTAAGTATCATGTCCCATGTGAATACTTGGTCCATTGGTGATATTTAATGAAGAAAATGATTTTTTGGTGGAAAACATGTGGTTGGAGGCTCCAGAATCAATGAGGAAGGCTTGATATTTTGAAAATCAAACCTTTAGTGCATGGAATCTGTCATGAGCATTTTTCTTAATTTGAAGATCAATCTTCCTTATTCCTTATAGGAGGGAAACATGGTGTTGTTCCATAATTCTAGCTATTTGATCTATAGTTTTCTTCATACTGACTTTCTTTGAATGGTTTCCTTTCTTACAATAGGAACACTTGGTATTTTCAAACCTATTGTACTTTTCCTTCTTAGAACATGAGGCTCCATCTGATGGATCAAACTCCTCCTTTGGTTTGAATTCAGTATATCTCTTGTGATTCCCCTTTTGTTTCCCTTAATATTGTGCATTCTTGGTCTCCCTGGACAAAAGAGCTATATCCTTGGACGCTTTGAGGGCTCCCATAGGAATCAACCTATCTTGATCTTGAATGAGATATTTAATGGATGCATCAAGTGAGGGAATTCACCAATTTGGGGTAGTGATTTTCCCAGAGTGAAAGGTAGACAAAAATACTGAAAAAATCATGGCCAAGCTTTCTCGAAATGGAGAGCACCAATTTCTCATCCTTCTTATCAATCTCGCACTACTTGTACTGCATGACCAAAGAATTGAGCTTGGAGAAGAATTCTTGGATGGTTTTGAAATTTTTGGGTTGAAGAGAAATCAATTCATTCTCCAAAATTTGTCCTTTCAGCTCATATTTATTTCCAAACAGTGATTCAAGATTCTACCATACTTAGGCTTAGTGTTTTTAATCTGACAAGGTGGAAGATTAAATCCTTGGAGATATGAATGCACATGAAACCAAAGCCTTCTTCCAATTTCTTCAAAAACTTTGGTTTCTCTAAAGTGTACTAGGGTTCAACCTCCTTTCCCATTATGACCTTATATATACCTTTGTTACGCAATAAAATCTGCATATCTTCCCTCTAATCCAAATAATTGAAGGGTGTGAGGATCATCAGTGTCAAGGTTGTTGGATTCTCCGTTTTGCAGCTTCAGGAGCAGCACAAATCTTTTGAATTCTACAATTAACCTGCATAAAAATTTTAATTCGAAGGAAAATCAATTCAATCACACTCTACTTTGACATGTGCACATTATCAGGGTTCTTCATATCTAGATAGAATTATCTGGATAAATCCAAAGGGCCCGTAAGGAAAAGAGACCATGATTTATGTGGAACCTACTTACTTATGGTGCATCAATGAAAGTTTTCGAGGATTGAAAATGGCCTGTGCACCTATTGTGATACCATGTGAACTTAGAAAAGCTATAGGATCATTAAGATGGATTGAACCCTGTTGTGAAGGAACAATGAATGAGGAAGAATAATTTCAGTGCTCGAATGTCAAACAATCATGGTGAAATTATTGAGACAAGAAGCAAAACTTTTATAGCATGACATTAATCTAATCATCATTAACTTGTAATTAATACATACATGATACAATAAAGAGAATTCGAATCGTCTAGGAGTGATTCTAATTCCATGGGAAAATCACCACTCAAGATTACCTAATGTAATTGCGGATAACTAAATCAGTTCACAATCAGTTGACTGAACAACGTAGGTGAGAAAAGGTGCCTAACCTCCTTAAATCATGAAAATGTGGTTCTAGGATCATTGAAGATGAACTATCTGATTCCCATCAGATCATAACTCAATATATACTAGGGTGAACTGATGGTGGGACTCCCATTACTCAGTGTGAGTTCCTAAACTATAGGTAATTGACCTCTAGAGATCCTAAACACATGCAGACTGGTGCATCAAGTGGTAGGTGGCCCCTAGATAACTTCCCCATGGCACTAATGAAGTGGAAACATACTCCTAAGCTAGGAAAATGACATTTAGACTATGGTAGACAAGGAAGGATTATAAAGAATACTAACAATTATTTTTCTAAATTATGCAATGAATTGGATCATCTCACAAGGAAAAAGGATGAATCATTGGAAAATTGTGTTGTTAAATTTATTAATATCTATTGTATCTTTCCTTTAAAATATCATCCTCTTGTACTCATCATTTCAACACATTCAATTATCTTTCACATCAACATGGTCAATTAGTGGATGGCAAATTCGAATCATGTATTGATATTTATTCACCACTTGGATTAAATTTGCATGAATAATCTAAAGATTTTAAAATTATAGAATTGACTTCCTTCACTTTGTTAGGTATGGACCATAATCAACTTGATTTAAATTTCAATGTGTCCATATTATCCGTTTCACATCAAAATCAAACTTCAAATGAAATAAGTTACTATAATCTTGAAGATTCTTCTAAATTGAAAGATAGTAGATCTAATGATAATATTGAACAATTATCTACTAGCGTAAGTAAAGAGATTCTAGATTATAATATTGATTATTCTTCTAACCCTTCATTAGATATTTAATCATCCAACTGTTGTGATACCCGTGGATTTCTTTCTTAGTTATATTTTTTTAACAAAAGTGATTCTTTAGGGAGCATAGTTTACAAAATTATCATCTCACTCTAGACAAAGAAATCAATCATGATTCAAAACCTTTCATGCATTTTTGTTTTGAAGAAAAAATACCTTTTAGAGAATCACATGTACCATGATCTATTTGATAACAATTCTATTGAATCACATGTTTAGATTCTTTTAATTGTAATTATGTATTGTTAATCGTTAACGAGGTACAAGCTAATCATGATTTACAGAAAGAAGATCAAGGTGATTCTTTTTTTTTATCAGCAATGTATCATATCCTTGTCATTCTTCTTTGCAAGAAATGGGAGCTATTTCTAAAGCTAATTTTAATACTTTTTCCTCTTTTGATTCATCATACGATAAAGCACTATTTTCTTTATATGATAAATTAAACTTGATGTGGAAAATTCCCCTCAAATTAATGGTGTTAGTGATACTAGTTCCACACTTGCATCATCTCATATTTTTAACTCCTCTAAAGTAACTCGATGACAATTTGATCCCTACGAGAATTATGAACAAAATCAGGGAATTTATGATGGTATTCATGATCTCAAAGTAGAACAAGTTGAGTCTAATTTTGATGGTTGTTTACAAGGTAATATTCATAATGAGAAAATTGTTCCCAAAGAAGTTATGGATTGTTATCATAATGATATTGATTTTTCTTCTAAAGATTCATTTCATTGTATAAAATTTTCAAATTCTTTTTCCCATCCTTTTGATTTCCATTGTACATATTACAATAGATTTGCATAGAGGATAGAGAATGATTATTTGCGAAAGGTAGTAGGGCTCTATTTTCTTTATTTGTACATAAATTACAAAATGGTGGGGTTGCATTTCCTTCATTTGTAGATAAATTACATGTTAGTAGGTACGGTGCATTTTATTTCTAGTTTCTAGCATTTTCAGTATGTTTGTTATATTTGATTGTGTGGATTTTGTAGGGTTAAATATGCTTCTATGACTACACTAGAAATTTCATTTCACTTAGTCATTTCAAATTTGAAATAGTATAGGTTAGGTGTAGGTTTCTAGATTAGATGTTTCTTTCTTTCTTTCTTTCATTCTTTTTTCTTTTGAATACTGAAGTTTTGTAGCGATACATATTTTCCAGGTAGAAAGTGGTTATCATCATTACACATTCAAGGAAGTTTACTTATACTTCTTCCTTGGATTATTTATTTTCTTCATTTTATTCAAACATTTCATGTCATACTATTTAAATTTTGATTACTAGCACTTCACCATGTGAAATGATTAATATTAAGAATTTTTTTTTAAAGAAAATAAAGCGAACTTATAATCTTTTAAGAACTTTCTTGGCATAATGAGAATTTCACATTTCACGGAGTTGATGTTATAACCTTATGAATTTAGATTAGGATTCATTTTTAGAATTGTCTCATTCTTTTTTCAATAAAATGCATAATTTATTATGCATCTCATATATTGTATTAAATGATCAGATCATGATTCGAAGATTTTCTTTCGATTTATCTTATTTATGATTTTCTTTAAGCTCTATCGTTTTTTAATAAGATGGCTTATCTGGTTAGCAAACATCTCATGTAATTTAATACTTTAATTTTCTATTACAATTATAAGATATATATATGATAAAGAAAGCATAAGGGATTAAAATTTAACAGTATTCAATCCCATTTTGTCTTTCTAGTTTAGAATTGTGATATTATTGATTTAGTTTTATCATATGTTAATTCATAAAAGACCTTATTTTATTTTATTTTCATATGCTTGTTTTTCTTTTTCTTTTTTCTTTTTTTATTTCAAAGCTTGATTTCCATTTGTTTTGTACATACATAGTGGATTGATTTTCATTAGATTAGTTTTGGCTTTATCTCTAGTTTGTTAGACCTTTTTACCCTCTAAAAACTTTGCTTGTCTTAGATTTTGAAAGGTGTGACTTATATCTAACGACAAAAAAATGGCTTAAATATTTAAGATTTAAATAGAGGATACTTGTTTTCAAGGTCTGTAAATCAAAATAAAATTAGCTCGTTGGTGGATAAACTCTTTCAATGTCCTGAAAATCCCTTGATCACCCTGTTAGCATCATCTTTACCCTTTAGAATCATCAGATGATAATACATGTCTTTAACTCGGGGAATTTTTTAATTATATGTTTTCATCAGCCCAATTCTTTCATTAGTGTGACTGATTAAGTCAAAATCCTTAACCTCTTTACGACATCCCATACTCTTAAGGAGTGGTTTGGTCGCCTCCCCATTCACTAAGAGATTCCAATGTGGATCAACATTCATAAATCAAAATCTAAAACAAAGAGATTTGATCAATGGCAGGAGGTCTTATCGCAAGCCGACCTATTCATGATCATGCGCGTATTTTGGAATGGCTTTATCAACTTGGTTACCTACCGAGGATACTGGCTTGTGGTCCCAAAGACTGCAAAACGGGAGGTCTCATCATGAGTTGGGCCACTCAGTTTCTGAAAGTGTATGTGAATGGCGCTATCGTAGTTGATTCCCAAGTCAAGATAGTGCCTTAATCTTCCCCCTTGCAGGTAATATGATTTTCCTTAGCTACTGAATGGGATAAAGGTAACTAACCTTGAATAAAGAAAACCATATCAAGGCTACATGGACGTCTGCTGGAAGTAGTGGCAATGTCAATGGAATTGGAGGAAAAACTTATGCCCTACAGTAGTGATTACACGCTATATTTTATATGGTAAGTCGATAGGAGAACTATTCATTTAATTGTGTGCTAATCGATTAAGTCTGTATTCTAAGGTGGTTGCGGGGAAATTTTTTTGTGGCAACAATGGTTAAGAATATTTTAAGGATTTGTTATGTGGGGCCCATGAGACATAGCTAGTGTGAATTTTAGTTTATAGTTCCCTTTTTAATGTACCTTTATCTCACTCTTGTTGATATTGAATCAAAGATAACTAGTTCATCCAGTTGGTCATCATTTGTTGGCACCCTAACAACCCCCTTAATTTTTTCAGAAATTTTATAGGGTACCCAATTTCAATTTGGTAAATATATTGCTTTTGATTGCTTGATTGTTTCTCGAGTATGGCTTGGTTTCTTTTTTAACGATTGATTCCGTAGTTGCATTTTTATGACATGATTTGGTGGTTCTGACAATCTGTTTAGACTAGATTTTATGGCATCATGATGGTTTCTGAATGCTTGCATGTTGGTATTTGACCATGATGTTATTTTCCCAAGGGCCATCAATCATTTGAAATACTACAAGTTGAAGGAAATGGTCAAAATATCCTTTAATATAAACACACGTCAATTAATTACTCAAAGAATGAATAATTTACATTCTTAGCATATCATTTCAATAATTTTTTTTCTCATTTATGATTTGTGTGACTCATTTATTTTTAGGGTTTGCAATTCATTTGTAACATATCATTATATTAATGCTTAACTCTTTTGTTTTGCAGCGAGTACCATGTTACGGAAAAGTAAAATAGTTCATGTTGTCAAACCATTAGCAAGAATTTAAAGGATTGTGATGAAATGTAATAAAGTTTATGGTATTCAATTTAAACAAAATCAACATTTACAAAACAATTGGGTCTCCACCATTGTATTAAAATGACTTAAAGACATATTTGACTAGATTGTACAAAATTGATGATAATTACACTAAACCCACTTTTCCCACATCCTCTAAAGCTAACTTTACAAGCTCTATGTACCTTGGTCTTTCAAACACTCCATCCCTTGTTGTTCCAATAGGTAAAAGGGGGCTATCCATCAAGACTCCATCCTCCCCAAGATTGACCTTCAAGTAACTAAAGAAATTCTTCATCCATGAGTATGTAGCCTATGAAAAGCCTAATTGCAAAAAAGCTTTTGGATCTATGTTTTTTTTAAGAAATTAATAAACTATTGTATGGATGTTTGGGATATTGTGATCACTCATAATATTCCAATTTGTATTTTGGTTGTTGAGTTGTGTATTTGATAAAATATCATCTCCCTAAAATGGAAATCACATTTTTTAACCAAAGAAAACCTTTTAAGAGAGTCCCTACTTTTGATTGGACTATAGAGTGACTCAACAATCAACAACAATAATAATTGGTGAACTCCAAAAAGAAAATGGATGAAGTTACACTGTCATGATTGAAATTAACATAAGCATTAATTTAGTCTTCCTTGGATTTGATGAACGGTTATATATTGTGAAATCGTTTCAATTGAAAATGTAATGTGGATGGAATAAAACGCATTTGGATATCGACCAGAGCATGCACGGGCTTGCAATGAACATGAGAATTATATGTAAGTCCTGTCTACCGCCATCTGCAAGGAAATACTGACATTACAGTGTTTGAGACCTAATGAGAATCTTTGGAAATCTGATTGCAGTATCTGAATAAATGTTGGTTGTTAGTGTTTATGGTTTTTAGCGTAATATCATCTTTTTGTTGTTCAGTATTTATGCTGGGGATGGCTGTAACAAACCAACCAATCAATAAGACAAAACAAAACACTTAACAAAAACAGATAATGAAAGCATGGAATGACAGGAGGACAACTTATGAGCAACTTGTCTTCCTGTTCCGAGTCTGCAGTGGCTTTTCTACTTTGCAGATTCTGAGTGCATAAATTGTTTAATGGAAGCCTCAACATTGCAGTCTGCAGACTGTGAAGCCATGAAATTGCGTGAAGCTGTCAGGGTAGAGCTGAAACCTGAATGCATAGCAGTTATTACATGCGGACAGATAGATCATACAGTATTTGCAATGGTCACTCGTGATTTCCAGATGGGCACACACTCCTATTTCCATTGGCAGTCATGTTCGGAGTTGGCGTTGGTGGAAGTGCTGTTTGCTTTCGACATTATATTTATCTGTCACTCGGGTCTCCAAAATCAACTACATATTTTGATCAAACATTATGCAACAGCAGCAGGCTAATAATTGCTCTATAGCAGTATTCTAATTGGATTTTTTACTTGTCATTTTTTTATGTTGACAAGCCACCTCCACACGTTTTCATTGGATGTCCCAAATCTCTCCAACAGAGATATTAACAAGGGAATTTGAGCTAAGATGTACAAAGCCTATCTGCTATCCATGTAGCTAGAGCCTTAATACCTACTTTCCCTTATGCTACATCACTTCTTCAATTGATATCTTTAATTTAGGGATGGATTGATCAAGCCTCTTGGTCACTAGACTTAAACGAGCTTGTTTTATGAGATTTCCTATTTTTAATTTAGGGATGGATTGATCAAGCCTTTTGGTCACTAGACTTAAACGAGCTTGTTTTATGAGATTTCCTCTAGCACAAGCCAAAGTTTGTTTCAGTCAACTTTACATTGTGATGGATCACCATATTCTTGGGAGCATCACTTCTACAATTCATAAATTAAAGCCAAAGTTTGTTTCTATCAACTTCACATGGTGATGGATCAACATATTCTTGGGAGCATCACTTCTTCAATTGATAAATTAAATGGATTGATCAAGCCTCTTGGTCACTAGACTCAAATGAACTTGTTTTTATGAGATTTCCTCTACCACAAGTCAAAGTTTGTTTCCATCAACTTCACATTGTGATGGATCACCATATTCTTGGGAGCATCATCCTATTAGATGTGTTCATTAAAGCTTAAAACTAAGTAGCATTTATGTTTAGTTGTTCCATCTATTATGAAATCAAAGGGTGGTTGTATTGTTTCTTCAAAGACTTACATCGAGCCAGCTCCTTATAGACATTCCAAATTTATGAAGACCAAAAGTCCTTGAGCCTTTTCTATCATGAGGTGTTTGACTTGCACCAATGACATTCTAGAAACAGATCATCCAAAGTGCCCAAGAATAAACTAATAACTTCCTTCTTCCAACATTCTCACAACTTAAGTAAAAAGATAGCTTCCAACCAGCATGTGATCTAAACTAATAACTTCCTTCTTCCAACATTCTCACAACTTGAGTAAAAAGATAGCTTCCAACCAACATGTAATCTTGAGTGGTAGATGTATGAGGCACCACAAATCTAGGGATATTGTTGATCTTGGTATTTTTTAAGAATTGAATTATTTTACCTATGTGTAGTATTCTAGGCAACACCCCAAGCGTTTCCCAATTTGAGAGCTTGTTGATTACCAGGAAGCACAAGCAGTGATAATTCACCTATGTGTAGTATTCTAGGCAACACCCCAAGCGTTTCCCAATTTGAGAGCTTGTTGATTACCAGGAAGCACAAGCAGTGGATCCACCAGCAGAGACAAATCGAGATGCATATCCATATTAGCTAGTTTTGGAACCAATTGGTATTGTTGTTTACTTTTATGTGTTAGATCCCATACATCGATGCCACCAGTTTATGGGAGCAATTACATTGGAAATGCCATATTGTTGGACTATTTTGTTGCGAGAATTTACCACATATTCACCAGACTTTAAATCCCAGTTACAATACGGTTAAATGGAAAGAATATCTGCACGTTAGACAAGATCACAACTTACACTAAATTAAGATAGATCCATATAATAACAACGCGCAAGAGGAGGAACATTGGTTTGTAATAGCCAAATTGGTTATAGTATCCACCAGATAACTTCCACATAATCGTTGAATAAAAGATTGCTACAATTGACACCAAATCAAATCTTACATGCCGTAGAATCTGTTCGAAACCGAGATCGTTGAAATCCCCACAAGGTATTCAAGATTGTGGAATGAGATATTTTATATACGGTTGATATAGTAAGTTTGAAAGATCGTCGAACTTCACTCGTTTTGTTCAATTTTAATCCTTTTGTTCTTGATTCAAAGAAATGGAAATGGAAGATAATACAATTTCTCAAGTGTTCGCTAAACCTTATTATTTTCATTTCCATTTTTGGCATTTAGTGTTGATTTATGTTTGATATTAGATTTTTTTTCAAAACTGTTTAATATCTTGTTTGTTTTGATTCTATAGATGTCACGCCATAATATGAAGGAGAAGGATCCAAACTGGATTGTGAGAACGTTGGGATAATGGGTGATTTACAGTTTGGTCAAATCTCGTCATTTTGCAGAAGGCGATTTTCAAATTAGCTCAAACTATGAAAACATCACTTCTGAAATTGGGTGATTTACCATACTTGTGAGTGATTTCTTCCTGAAGTGAATCATTAGGGATAAAATCGCATGTCAAAATCCCAAATTTTCACAAAAATTTAAAATTTTGAAAATGCATAAAATGCTGAGAATGTGGTTTACTAACAGCTAACAGTTAACTATAAAAGAATCAGTTACTAGATTAGTTAATACATAATGTTAATTAAGTAACTTAGCATTCTACTTTTTGATACAAGGTTAGGTTAACTTGTGCAACAATTTCTCTTTCAGTTTGTTGATGAGTTTTAATTTGCGACCAGTAGGTGGAACTGTCTTTGGATTCAGGGGCTTACTTAGTGTTTAAGCTAACCCATAAAACTTACTTGTTCTTGCAGGTTTTACAGGTATGAATGATCGAGTAACACCTTTAATTCCATAAAGCATCCAGCTATATTTCTATTTGCAAAAATAAATAGCTTAGTAAAAAAGCTGTTACATATCAAGCTACTTCTATGAGGTAAAACAAGTAGTTTTGTTATGAATGATCGAGTAACACCTTTAATTCCATAAAGCATCCAGCTATATTTCTATTTGCAAAAATAAATAGCTTAGTAAAAAAGCTGTTACATATCAAGCTACTTCTATGAGGTAAAACAAGTAGTTTTGTTTCCTTCAATTATTCTTATCAACGAACTACATGTAGAAGAGTTTCTTTCTTAAATGTAGATAGCAACAGTAATTACTTTCTCTGGTTCACAACTTGTGATCTTTATTGTAGGTTATTTTCAATTAGAGTACATAACCTGTAATGCTATAATAATTGTCCTAACAGTAATATATATTATCAACTTATAATAATAGTATAACCAACAGCTTGTTATTCATCTTCTGTAATGAAGATTACTGCCTACAAGGTTCTAAACATTACAGTGAAACATAAAGTCCTAAGGACTTAAAATCTAGTGGGATTGTTCCACTTCAGTTTCCTATTTCTTTTTATAATACTTCTCTTGAATTAAGCTACTAACCCCAACAGTTACCTTAGGTCAAAGTATTTGAGAGAGATTGATTTATTACCTCATGCCAGCACTAGATAGTTTTAAAATTATGTTACTAATCAAAAACATGGTGAAACTAGTAGTACTTGTCATGGTTGAGTAAATAACCAAAAGCTATTAAACTTCGTTGGTCTGAGCTATTTAAAGGATTCATAGCCAACATTCTAGTATTTGCCACCCACTGACAACTATGTTTTTCTATGATACTCACCAATATACACACAAACTATCTTGTTTATAATACATCCATGTTTACCAGTAATTCTGGTTATAAACAAATAAGATTTATAAAGTTCATAATCCTATTTAAAACTATGTTGTATAAAATTATAAAGCCACAACATAAAAGTTGGGGCAACAAGATTAGCTATGCAAGTCTATTATGAAATACTTTATTAAATATCATAGTTTGGCTAGGTGATGAAATAGCTTTTTAACTGGTATCTCCCAAAGTATCTTAAGATTTCTTCATAAACATAGTTACGATAACACAAGGCTTATCAACATTTATAACTATAATATCGATGCTATGAATAAATGGATAAACAGTTAGTGATGAACTGAAGTTTCCATGCATAAAATAGTATGAGCAAGAATATAGATTATAAGGTTGCATTGATTTCACGGTCAACGAAAAGCTTAATATAAATAAACATATCAATTTAAATTTCACATTATAACTTGATATGGAAAAGAGATGAGGCGTTAGACCACCCCATCAATTGTTATTGTGTAAGGTTTTGTATTTAAAAATAAAGGCTTTGAATTCACCATCGTTTTGAACTATGTGATGCCTATATGATAACCTTGGCAATGATCTGAGGGTTCATGGTTTATGCCCATGCAATCATAGGTTGACATCTATGATAACGTGGAACATTTGAATGATTAAAGTACTTATATGAATGTGCATAGAATTATATTTTAAATCACTGTGAATCATTGGCATGCAAGAGCTATATAGTCGACCCACTGCATGGTTGAATATTTAGGTGACCACGTGTTTTCTTCTCGGCCAAGTGTTGGAAGTATAAGGGTTTGTGTAACCCTATTCTTTGTCATTCTTCTACATGGATTTTGGGCCTTCGGGCTGCTCTGCAACTATTCCCATGGCCGCCATGCTTACCCTACTACGAAATTAATGAGCTCGGTGTCCTAGTTTACAATGTTCGGTCTAACTTCTTCGTCCTCGACCTTTTGTTTGCACTATGAGTTTACCCTAGCAATATTTTGTTAAGGGCAGTGACTTAAAGCTTACGACCTGGCCTGTGAGTGGCTTTTGGTTCGTTCCTCCACGGCCTGCCTGTAAGGGATAGTTTTAAGGAGTTACTTGCTTCTGTAACCACTTTGTCTTCGTCATAGGGTTTTGAGAGTATGGATTCTCATGCTTTGCATTGTGGTGACAATTTCAGCTTCACCGTCTGCTTCTTGCTTGCACTACTACATTTCGATCCAAAATCCGACAGTTACTTCCGACGGCGCGTGGATTTTTTCTTTTAAACCTACCAAAAATCAGAAAGTTAATTTTTTTTTTAATTTTGGTCAGAAGGGTCGCTTAAGCGATGGCTAGGCTCATAAGCGTCGCTTAAGCGACGGCTAGCCTAGCAAGCGTCGCTTAAGCGACGGCACATACATGGACATGTGTTTTCAAGGGATTTTCATCGGTCATAATTCTATGTGCAAATTAATATTTGGTAACCTATGATGTCATTCACATTAAGAAATTGAATATAATATGCTTCCTGGCTTCGTTTTGGCTACCCTTGGAAGAGAAATTTCTCTGCAATACTCTGCCTGAATCTTAAATCATTTTTCACGAGTTCTGGCTCTGGCGCCTCCTCGGACAAGTCCGTGAGCTCAGAGTTCAGGATTTACAGTGCATTATTGCACACATTATCTACATACATGGAATCTGAACGGTAGTGAAAGTAGGCATGGTTGGAATGGATGTGGATGTGTATGACTAATCCGAAACCCACTTCAGATATTCAGGGCTAAATTGGTTGCGTACACAAGGGATCCATTGAGGATCCAGCAGAATCTATGCGGTCCGAAGGTTGCTTTTTTGTAACATAAACTGCAAGAGAGTTATTTGGGAGCAAACAAAGATGATAACTCGTTCAAACCTTGCAGAACAACTGAGGGACTATCAAATTCGGTCCCAGCACAAGTGGGCGCCTCTAACTTTCTTCTCATCAATGACCCAAATCACATCTGGGTATGTCAGATCCAACTTTTTCAGGTCTGGTTCAATTCAATGGAAAATCATGGATTTTACATGGTGTTTTCCTATTATCAATGCACAATATTAGTGCTAATTTTGTAGTAGTCAACCATGTCAAAATGTCAAATCTATGCATATGCTTTCCTATTGGGTTGTGTGGTATGTACAATTTTTAGGGTTGATTCCGGATTCGTTTTGATACTGAACCGTGTCAGAAATAGTAACCCAATGCATTATTGACCGAATCCATCCGTGGGAATCCATAGAGTTTATTTGTTGGTATTGAGCTTTGCTGGATATGTTATGTTTTAGATGAAATGAGCGTAACATGATGGCTTACCAGATGGTGGGATTACCTACTGCAAATTCAAATTAAATTTATAGTTCTGTTTTTAGATTTTGAGAAGAACCGAGGGATCAAATGTAACTCTATCCTTATTAAGCAACCACATTCTCACCGTGGCTAAGAAATCCTCACTGGGCAAAAAATTGGTGAAAATCCCCTGAAGGAAGTCACCGAGATTGGGAGCTAGGGCATCGTGATAAAATATAGTCACTTTCATGGCTATAGGGAATAGAACCTTGGTATCTAGGATGGCAATGGCTACTGTGATGTTGAGGGGTAACAGTTTATGTTTGAAGAATGAAACCCCTTTGTTAGTCACATTCCAAACTCCTTGGAAAATGTTTAGCTGAGCAGTTGGGAATTTTTACCTTCCACAGTAGGCAAGATGCATCTTTTCCATTTTGTGACCATTGGTCTCTGTTTTGTTTGCTTTGTATGTGAGCACACACACATATGTGAGTTATATATATATTTTAGAGAAGAGAGAGATATCTGTTTTAGAGAGAGAGAGAGATCTGTTTGGTTTGCTTCCTTCATCCTCAAGATCAGAGTCACTGTCAGATGGCTGAAGATGATCCCTCTCATCTGAGAGAGGCAAGAATGGATCAATGCCGCTAGCCCCCCTCAATGATGTAGTGCCAGAAGAAACATATTTTCGAGGCTTCAAGTAGAGGCAGCTTGTCCCTCTTACCCCTCCTGCTCCACAATCACAAAAGAAATGGCTTAAACGAGAGTAAACAACTCTGTGACCCCTGTGGCACACCCTGGCACAAATAGAACAGCACCCTTTAGAAACAGTCAGATCGTAAGTGTAGCAGAAATAATGACCTGTCAAAATAGCCTGTCAAACTTTATGGTCTTTGTATAATGTTTGAAGCTGAGAGAGTATATCTAGAATGATATTTGCCAGCTGTGATAGCTCCCCTGTAATTACAATGCCATGCCAATCTAATTACAAGATAAGAAACATTGAAACAAAATACCTTTTGAACACCACTTTGAAAATTTTGATGAAGACTCCTTGAAAGCTCTTCTGTCTTCAATTCCATGTCATAGGTATTCTTCTTCATCAAATCTGATAGAACCTGAAAGTATCCAATTCATATAACTTTTAATTCAAAAATAAAATTCAAAAAACGGGATTTCCTTATTCACAATTTGGCAAGCAAGGAATTAGATTTTTACCTCGTATGCACTTTGAAGCTTCTTAAAGGATTCCTCTACGACTGGATTGCCCATATTTTTGTCAGGATGGACTAGTATCGCCTAATCAAAGGAGTGAAAAATTTCTCAATGCTAAGAAAACATTGCAGGATGAAACAGCAGATCATATTTCCCTCAGTGTTCAAGGGAAATAGTTAAACTAACATTTTCTCAATGTTCAGAGAAAATATTATTGATGGATACCTATCCAAGTACAGACTATTTAGAAGTTTATTGATTCCATAATTTGTCAGATGATTCAAATGAACTAGTTCAGCTTACACCCCCATATAAAGTATTATTTGGAGATATGAAAGAAAACCTTTATGTAAGGAAGTGCCACAGAAACATTAAGAGGCTTGAATAATCATATCACAAGCCATGCATTGGACAAGAGATTGAAATTGAAATTTGTATGTAAGGTCCCTATCCCAAATGAGCTAAAGCTTTTCCCAACTGACTTGTACTTGGTTATGGATCCTCTTCAAGTACCCTTGTGCTTGAATGGCTATGATTAATTTTGTTCCGACTGTGGGTGAAATATGGTAGAATACTTTTATCAAACACTTGCAAACATATTGGTGTACTAACTCTTTGCACCTCAACTTCAACTATTGGGTTGTCCAGTACATTTCTGAGTGTATTTGCTTATGTTTTCAGGATGCTTGGAACTGTTTGTCTCATCATACATTCATAGTTCCCTTATATTCTCATTGCTAAGATAGCACATGAAACAACACAAATTGACAAGCAGTGCCTCGTATGGTTCTGCCAGCACTTCATTCTATGGTTCAAGCAGTACTCCATCATTTGTTGTGGGACAGTCTTTTGGATCCTTGGGAGCTCTGCCCTCTGATAATAATTCCTTCCTACAGTTGGGGTTGAAATATGATCCTTTGCAAATGGATTCATGTATGGCCCTGTTATTCCCATTCTGCTGCTCACTTCTTGTTTAATAGAGCATAATGGATTTGACACCCATAGAACTCTGCTCGATTGCCCATTTCGTATTCAACTGTCCACATGTGCAAGCTCTCAAGTTAATTTACCCCTTCACCTTGTCTTAACTTGACCCTTGCAGAGACCAAGGTGTGAGGCATCCAATGTTGCAACCTGTTAACAGTGAATTTACCCTAGCCAGATTCAGTGTTAAGTTCTAGCAGGCTCATATTTTATGATCAGGATGAAGTTCTCCAAATTTCATCTTGATTGATTTAGCACGAATGGTCCATAGACATCAAGTGCAAATCCTGGATGATTTGACAAAAGAGTCACCCCTATCGGGCCAGCTTAGCTGAAAATAAGTTCTTAGGTTCAGTAGAACCTCGAGGGCCATTTTGGTTCCCAACCTCTTCAGGCCAGTTAAAATGCTTCTTTTGTGTTTAAAGTAACCACTTTGAAATAATGGAAAATATTGTTCTCGTATTATGAGGGCAAAATTCAAGTGAACCCCACATGCAAGACTAGGCTGGCTAATGGTAAAGGCCGACACAGCTAAGATGAATTCTAATCCTAAGGATTTTCGCCATTGATACTTTGCAATAGATCCATCTCTTGGACTTCTAGTTAAGTTTGACTCATTTATCAGTACCTGCTACCATTATTACCTGTGAGACTTACTAAACATTCTCTAGGAGTTTGTAGTATAGTGAATATCTAGTAAATAAAATCTGTTGATTATTGATGAAAAACTCCTACTGGAATAGTCTTATGATATAGGCTTATGGTATTCTTGGGATAGGCTCCATCCCAAGAAGTTTTGGAAAGCATTCATTGAAATTCAGGTGTCATTTTTTACATGAAGTTGTTCCAGCTATTAGGGAAAATGTCAAGCGAGAAATAGCTTATAGATGCTTTCTATGTCAAAGTTCATGCATTAATATTTCATACCACTATCAAAATTTGTTTATTTAAAAAGAATGAATTCAGAGGTCAGCAAATAGAGTCATTATAACTAAAAATTGTGAACTGAGAATAACAGCTTTGAGGAAAAAGCCTTGAAGAGCAATAATGTTATAATAACAGAAATAGCAGTGATTAAGACTAACATTTTGAATAATTAAGACAGAACACTACCTTTTTCTTGTACATTCGTTTAAGGACAGCAAAATCTATGTTCTCATAGTGAGAGAGACCCAATGTTTCATAATAATCTGAGCTACTTTTTATTCGTAGCACCTCATGTTCATGCAAAGGAGCTACTTTAAATAAAATATACTTATTATTCATCTTGAAGGCATTATCTAGTTTTGTATTTAATCTTTTTTTAAGTGTTAGTCTAATATGTGCGAGAAATCATATGCTTAGAAAATGATCTCTGATAGATATATGAGGCTTCGTTATCTCCATCCTGTTATCACATCTATAAAAATATCCAAATTGTACAATTTTCCTATGTCATTGTTGGATGCCTTCCATATGCATAGCAAATTTACACTGGAAGAAGTTAAATCTGAACTCTGTAGTAACATAGAATATATTTATTATTTGGTTATATATAGTAAGTGCTGAGCAGTAAGTGCTGAGCAGTATAACAAATCCTAATATTAATGGAGGAATGAGCATAGTGTCATTCATGGGTGAATTTGGCATAATCGATACCCCACTTATGGATTGTGAGCTGAAGGCGACTGAATTAAATGATGCTAGTGATTCCCCTGTAATGCTAAATCTGGGTACACTAATCTCATCATAATATGAGGAAGCATCTTCTGGAGTTATTAAAGGTACAATATCCAAATTCTTCATATGCACTAGGTTGTCTTGAGTCATAAATACAGAGGATTGCTCATGTATTTGTGATTCGATTTTCTGCACTCCTAGCATGCATATAGCACATTAGTTCTATACATAAAATTTATGCATAAATATAAAAACCATTAAAGATCAATGTGCATCACATTCATACTTAGTCATTTAGCAAGTTATGCATAAATAGGCAAGCACATGTCACAATAACCTCAATGCTCATAAAATTGCATAAATACGGGTAGGAAAAAATCCATAAAATGTTTAATATTCTCTCAAAAACGTTGCCTTACTCACTCTTCCTACCCTCACTATTGATCCCTATGTGCTTCATGTCTGAATTCATAAGCTACAATACATGTGATTACTTTTTTCTTGTGAAATATTTCCTTTATCTCAATGTAATCCTAATTTTTTCTTATTCCTCATCCGCCTCTTTTGTAGACTACCACGAGGTAATGGGATGGAGGATTAGTGGATATATCAATCTAAGTCCTATCTAGTTGAGCTTTATTCTCTTGAGAGTATAAATATATAGCCTAGACTTTAAGAAAGTGGATTTCAAATTAAATGGAGAGTGAGGCTCCATCTTTATCAAGGTGAGTGGGAGCTCCTCGCACCCATTTTGGAAAAGATGAATTGCTTTCTATTTTGAGTTATTTACCAAGACTTTGCATTGGGAAACTACCCCTTCTTGCGTCTCCTCAAGTATATGCACTAAATATGTGTAAAAGGTTATTCTTACATGGTTTTTTATTCTTTTTCCAGGCCTAGTATATTCTGCATTTACCCAAAGGGCACTGTTAAGCTCTTCGTTCATGTATTTCCATGCCTCAACAACTCTTTTATAACCTATTTTTGCATGCGAATAAATTGGCCTAAGTTGGACATCCCCCACATAGAATTAAGGGACTATAAGAATGAGGCATCACAAGGTTGTGAAGATAGAACTCACAAATATAGAACTCACAAATGTTATTTTTACCTTCATTGCATTCTTGATATGCCTCTTTGAATTTAATTTGAGTGTCCAACTCATGAGGGATACCTTTGGTAATATGGCCCAGTCGATACTTTAGCCATTGTTCTCTAAGAAACAAGGTGTATTTTATTGCAAGAGGCCTGCAAGCATGCATATTCCTTACTACTTCAATGGTATTATGGATATTTTCTTCTAATACCTCAATTTATATATTTAACCTTCTTTACTTGTTTCTCTAATGCTATATTTCACCCCTCATT
>LPNX011105381.1:0-106764 GCA_001517045.1 Pseudotsuga menziesii
GCATGAATGAATCCCATGATCCTGGGAGGCCATTCAAGGTGGCTATCACCACTTCTGCATTCTCTGCTTCTTCTTCTACCACTTCAAGATGTTTTGCATTCTGGATCTTCACATTCTTCAAATGTTTTCTCGAAGCCATCTTCTGATTTATTTTCTTATCTTCAAATAGCTTAATCAAGGAATCAAACATCTTCGGTATCTTTAGGGAAGACACTTGTGGTACAAGTTGATCCGTGATTGAATCAACAATGATCTTCTTGGCCTTGATCAAGTTCTTCTTGTGTAAGGCTTTGAGCCTCATCTCCTTCTAGAACTGGAACCTCTCTACTCATGAAGGTGTCCAATTCATTTTCTTCAGAGAGATCAAATACTTCCATGCTTGGAAGTTTTCAACTTCACTAAGCTTATCATCAAGCTGATGTGATAGATCACTTTGAAATGAGAACCTCAAATGCAAATAGCAAAAGATTAGATCTTATCGATTTGAGGTGTCCGTCCTGCTTCCGGAGCTAGTTGATCTAGGGTTTGTCAGAGAAACCCTAATTTTCAAAACTTGGAATCTTTCAGATTTGATTGGATAGAAAGATAGATCTCTTCAAATGGAGCTGTCCAATGTACTCCTTTTTTGAAAACAGTGGAGGGAAGCTCTCGGAACAGGAAGCCCTAGTTTTCCAATTTTTTCTGCAGAAATGCCTGTTACTGTTTCTGTGAAATCTTTGAAATTACTACTCCTCTATGTCTGAAATTTCGCATTGAGGTAACCTCGCATGTCCCTAATCCAACACCACAGGTTTTATCAGAATTGGTTTCACCAATTGGGATTTATGATCATTTTCCCAAGGTGACCTGTTACAGGACTGTTCAGAACAGTGAAGTTGTACAGCATTCCACGTGTCACTGGTTCATCTTCAGGTTTTGAAATTCGGACCACAGAAATTACAGTCCGTGCTCTTTCTGGAACATCTTCAGGAATTCCATTTGGACCTTTGTATCCCAAGCTATAGCAATTTTCCCTAGGTGTCCTGTTTAGGGATGAATTCTGGAAGAGGCTGGAACCCTAACTTGGAGGGATCATATCTCCTAGAATATAGCGAATTTGAGGCTGAATTTTGGACACAATGTTCATCAGGATTTTATCTTCGGTCTCTGCAATTTTCAGCTCCTGAACCTTCGCCAATATTGGGATATAGCAAATATACCAAAACTTAGCAGTTTTAGTATTTAGGGTTTTTCTAGCTCCGGGTCAAACTAGGGTTTGACTTTCCCGGAGTTTCACCCAACCAAAAATCTTGATCCAGGTCTCTAAACTTCGATTTTGGTGAGGAGAGCAATCCTATGCTGGGCTCACTCAAAAATTCTTCTTTTGCAAGAAGCCCTAATTTCCCACACCGAAAACTGAAAATGCTCGGAATTGAATTCCGCTTCGACAGAAAAATGCGCCCTTCAATGGAGAGCCAGCCTAGCCTTCTTTTGCTGATCGATTGTGGAGAGAGAACCAAAAAGTAAGAAGCCCTAGATTCTGAAGCTGCACAATGTCTTCTTTTCAGGGTGGCTCTGATACCATGTTAACTTTTCATATGCTTAGCTAAGACATCAGTATTTCATTTCATTTTCATAACAAAAGCATATAAACAAGATCGCTGAAAGATAGACAAGCACAACCATACAAAAGGAACACAAAGATTTATCCTGGGAAAACCCTAAAGGGAAAAACCCAGCAAAAGCTTCCTCAATATAGATGCCCCAAAAAGATAAAAGATAAATCCAGCAAGGAGATCAAAGCCTGATCCTCCTCCTTCTCCAGCTACTTCTCTTCTCCACTAATGCGCTACACAAGTGAGAGTGTGTGTTCCAAATGAGGAGCGCTACACCTCTATTTATATTCATCTGTTCACTTAAGTTAACTCATCTGACATGTAGGCTCGAGTTAAATGTAGGCTCAAGTAACCACACTGGGGTGCTAATGACCCACCTTTACAATTAGAGGGGACTACCTCATGACTTTTATTAGTTATTCCGATTAGAAGCATCAGGGTACAAAGTAATACAAGTGGTTCTCCCGGTAGGACCATCGGGGACCACAAAAAGATACATATAGAATATTCTTCGAAGTTACAATATTTCAACACTCCTCAAAGGCACAACTCAACGGATATGCTATCAGTCTGACTCTGACTAATCACAGAAAGTATTTCCTTAGTCAGTGAGAAAAAACCACAAAACTATGGGCCCCATCTGCCCCCTCAGTAGCTGTGCAGCAGCTCCCTCACGTCCCACACGTGTGACGTGTTGCTGCGAACGTCCTCCTTCAACTGCTCACGTTGCTGCTGCTCCTCAGAGACTGAATCTGCTCAGAAAAATTCTTCTGATATGGTATAGGAGAAAGGACTCTTCAATCTCTGAAGATTTGTCATCTCTACTTCCTTAGGAATGCACTCCCAGCGATCCTAGCAGTATGTGCCCTTTCTTTGATATTTGTAGCTTTGCTCCATAATCCTGTGAAGATGAAATCCCTCCCTCTCCGCTCAATGGGCTTGGTAAACTAAACACTTAGACTTCCTTTTTATAAGTCATTGAGAGATCAGGTTACCGAAACCCTAATTAGGGTTCCAAAACCCTAATTTCACTTTTATGCAAAATTACTCTTTTGCATCTTTCCTTGTTAATATTTCAACAGGATTTTGTTGTTTGTTTCCCTCTTGTGTATGCATGTGTTGGTGATCAGATCCGAGGCAAATTTTTTTCATTGTTCCATTGTATGAAATCACCCTCCTTGACTAAAATTGCGCCCCAAGGGTTTAGTGAGCGAATGGATTGAGGGAATTATCTTTGCTTAGTTATTGGTTTCTCTTTGACTTATTTGTTTGCTATTTCATGCATCTATCTTCACTTGTTGATGAATATAATAGCTTGAGTTTTCAAATTCAAAACTCTGATTGGCATCCACTGACTAATTGTTCTTTTGCAGGTTGGAAGAAGATTGATCTTCAAGGGTGCCTCAGGCTAGATATTTGGAGAGTTTGTTGGAATAGTCATCACTGAACGAAGCCAACATAAGGCATAGCATTGCGGGCATAGCATTGCTAGGGAGTGGGCAGCAACTCCATCACGCAGGAACAAGGCACCGGGTCACATTCTATACACTTTTTCTTTGCTGAGTTTTAACTTTTATTTCTACTCCACTAGTCAAGACTCAAAACACACTGCTTTCCTTTGTTAGTTTTTACCACTGAAATGCCTATAGTTAGTTTCTAGATTGAGTTGAAATTGCACCCTAGGCATATAGATCTCAGATCTGAAATTTAATCTCATTAAAAATTACCTAGGAGAATAGACACTGGTCATCTCCTACATTAAACCACCAATCTGCCGACTAATTTCTTGAGTATAGTGAGTATTTAAGCTTGCTGTAGTTAAATTTCAGAACTAAAACACTTAGAGAAACAAGCTATTTTACAGCTGAGACCTATCATATACCAACACCCACATTTATCTTTTACCTTCAGATTTAGGCCTTTTAATCTCTTAAATACTTAAATTCTGAACTTAATCAAGCTGGTAATTCATAATCTCAGCCCGTAGTAATCAAAAGTGACCTAGAACTTTCAATCAGCTGGGATATAATCAACCATAGGTCACCTCCAATCAGTAGGGGACCAATTTACTCTCAAAACCCATGATTCCCTAGGCCAATTCCCCACAAGATATACATTTTTCCATTTGCTTATTTGTTCCAACTTCCAATACCTTGTTCCCTTCACAAACTGGTCTTGTTGTCTCTGGGAAACACTAGCTCTGTTGGTAATTACTTGGAGTACTTGATTCGGGACACCTCTTGTGGTTAGTATGAGTCTGCCTTTTGTGGATTCAGGAGACCTAAATAGAGGGGACCCTGTCCGTGTGACACTTTGGGGCAGTGTCCTGATCAAACTTTCCTGAAAAAGCAAAAAACAAAAAAGCAGGAAAGACTAATCCCAAAGGGAAAAGCACTAGTCTATCTTCTTGTAAAAAAGCAAAAACGGTATCATTGGACTCGCCTTTTTAAAAGGAGCATGAATGTAAGATCATCATTGTTATCTGGGTCCCTTGATCTTAGGTTCTCCGTAAATGAAACTGCTAGAAATAACAGTTTTGGACTCTACTGCCTTTGGCAAGAACTCTGATCCATGTGTATGCCTAGTTCAATGAACAATGTAACTAGCCTGATGGAAGCTTGTTGGATCTTAACCCTCTAGTAGTGCAAGCACAATTTGCAATCAATTTTAGGATATATGTCATTACTCTTGCCTGATAACTTCAAGTATAAGTGCTATTATGCTATATGCATCGTATGCATACTTTACTGGTATCAAATATCTTGAACTCCAAAATGCCCTGGAGGCCATTGTCTCATGACTTAGCAAAAATCAATAGGACCGAGTATGATTTTAGGTGGAAAGCCAACTTATCATTGGTCAGGAAGTGGAAAAGCATAAAAAGGCGTCTCAACTCTGGCACCTCAAGACTGAGAATATGATTAAGTAAACTGTTAAAAAAGAACTCTGAATAATCTTTGAATATGGACCAAACACCTATGTGATATGAGAAAGTAAAAGCTAAAGAAAGAAAGGGTTGGTAAGGACCCTGGACATTAAAGACGTCATCTGCAGCCTTCCATTTACATTATTTGTCCTCTACATCAACAAATTCAAAGATTAGAAAAAGATCTGGTTGACACCACATTTAATGAGGACATGATGGATCTGTCACTACATTATTTTCAAATTACAGTTGTAGATGATATGGTCCTAATCGCATACAGAAGTTAAACCCTAAAAGAAACTTAAGCACCCTAGAATTCTGCACGCAAATAACAAAATATAAATGTTTTTGGGTAGAACACTTAACAAACTTGTGATGTTAAGCAATAAATAGTATGACAGAAGGCATTTTTTTTGGTTCATTCTCAATTGAGAATTAAAACACAGGAAGAGAGCTAACTTGGAGGAAGATTCTTGAAAATCTCATCCTGGTTTACTTTGAGAGGGAACATGAGTTAGGGTAGCACTCTAAAGAGGTTTATACCTAGTTACAAAAATTCCATCACGCGCTTCAAGAATATTATGACCTATTGCATACAACCAGTCAAACCATGGTTTTACTTTTAAGAGAGCACAGTAGTTGAATGCTTATGTGTCTGTAGTTTAAGGTAATGGCATAAATTTTCACGAGTTCATCTTTGCTTGTTTCATTCCTGCACTCTTTTCCTTTAGTGTTAGTCTGATTATCAGGTGACATGGAAAGGAGAAAAAACTTTATTCGTGAGTTGCATGTTTCTTTATCTGTGATATATATACTTGTCCTTTTCATGCCTGGAGTTGTGTGATTAAATCTTGTTTTTACTCATTTTATACCAAACAGGTCATCAAAGGATGGGACAGAGGTATACTAGGAGGGGATGGAGTTCCTCCTATGTTGTCAGGTAATAGCTTGGCAACAATCCAAATGCTTGTGACTTATTTTATGTTTTTGAGGGTGATTCTTTGCTGAAGCTCATTTGTGAATTTCCTGTTGTCATTCCAGGTGGAAAACGAACATTGAAGATTCCTCCAGAGCTTGGCTATGGTATAAGAGGGGCAGGATGCAGAGGAGGTGAGGCTGTTAATGCTTTATTTACATAAGTGGTAAAACTAAGAAGGAAAAAGATTTACCTATTTGTGTGTTTGCTAATTGATTGAGTTACATTCTGCTTGTGTTTCTTAGAGTTATACCTTTTAAATTATAGACATTGCAGTGCTAATGTCTGTGGAAGTCTTCTAAATATCATAAAAATAAGTATAAGGATTCTTCTTTTAAAATTTTCTGAGTGCTTCCCATTAAATGCCGAGGCAGAATTGTTGTTGTCACTAAAGCTAATAAGTTAATCACTCTATCCATTGCCATTTCTTGCCATGACATCCCCTGTTCTTTTAGAGGGCTAAATATACCACACTTAGGGGAATTGAGCCCATGCAGGGGGAATATCACCACCTTCTACTGATCAATCAGTCAAGTCCTGATGCAGCCTAGGATGGCATGCAAAACACAGCCACAGTGGGCTGCCAATTTACACTCGGAAGACAACAAATCTAAGAAGCACACAAAAATTTTAAAACACAAGCACACAAAGGGGAAAATTAAATTTGCACAACCAGCACTTCTATTAAATTGTAGATTCATGAATTTTCATACATAATGCTTCAGTGGGCTTCTACCGCTGCACTAATTACAGAGCCAAATGCTCTTCTCTTCAAATACCAGATTGGGAGGGCTTGCTGGCCTTAGTCTCAGCCAGGCCTAGAAGTGGTTCAGAAACAAGAACAAATAACAGAAAACACAATTTATTTACCTTGGTTCCTTATGCTTGACTGCTGCTGCACAATTTTCTCTCTTGACTAATTTTTCTGCTTTTTTACTACTTTCTCTGTTTCTTCATTCTCTTTTTTTATTTGTTCTTCCATTCTCTTTCGTCAATATCTGTTATAACAGCCACACTATATACCCTGTTTCCACCTAAAGCATACTTGGACACGAGTAAGTCTCCCAACTGCTATGTGTGTTCCTGAGGGAAACTTATGTATTGAGAACCCACTGTCACCTTGTTGCCGCCTTTCACACACCTGGGGGGAGGATGTGGCAGAAATCTTCAAGCCACTCAGTGTGTCCTTGGGGGCAAGTCTCGAGTGAAGGCTGTCACCTTGTTCTTGACTCCTCCATTTAGGCCAACTCCTAACGAAGCCAAGAGGCTAGCCCCTATTAGTTGCTAAGGTTGTTAAGGGGGTAGACCCTATTACATCTAGAAACCTGTATATGCATTTTTTTCTTTGTCAAAATAATGTTAGACTCAAGGGATAGGTGCAAGTAGAGAGTGGGTGCATCTCTTGCAGTTCAATATTTTTTTGGGAGTTCAATGAACTTTTTAGGAGCTGATAAACGATGTATGTGAATCACTTCCTACTAGACCGACAAGGTGCCGATGTATTCCGGTGGATGGCCATTCATTATATAGATTTCAACAAGTTGATGATATCTACATGAACGAGGTACGTGATGGAGATGCCCAAGATGGACCAATGAAGACTTTGCCAAGAAGAAGTCTTACTTTTTGGTCTAGCATTTGTTGCAATAGACGAGATGAAGTTGAAGAGCTGACCAGATAAATATTAGGACAAATACTCACCAAGGGGGAGTGTTGGGAAATGTAGCTCCCATTGTCTTGTACCTTGTGCTATTGGTTCACCTACATTATGTTGTCATAATATTATCCCTAATTGTTATGTCTATGCGAGTTACGACATAAGGCCAAAAAGTGTACATTTGATAATGTGTGATACATGTGGTGTGTACATGATCATTTGATGAGGCGAGTTCACAAATGGGTGAGGTAGCTGCGCAAAAGTCCAGTGGTTATATATGTGCATTAGCTATCTTGTGTGGATGATGATCCAATTGCACAAAGGTCTAGGTGGTTGTCATGAGACCATTGGTGGTGATACTCACTCAATAATGTCTATGTTGGGTGTGGGTGTGTTTAGGTAGTTGGCATATTACTGGCAAGCTTTGGTTATCCCCTCTTGCTTGAGATTCTTTCCTTCTTTGTAGTTTCATTTTTGGTCCGTGCTATAGCAAAGTATAGAGTTAATGTAAGTTGAATTTGGTGTCAATCACTGTCTTGGTGACATCTTTATTTCTTTTCCAAATACATTTTTTTCCAGAAATTGAAGGATCAGTGTTCCAAAAGATCTTTGAGTATTCAAAGCATGTTTCCTTTCTTCTTATTTACCAGGGTTGGAGTTATCTGTTATTAACATTGGAATGTTAGATGCCTAAGTCTCTTCTATTATGTTGTGATGTGCAGGTTCATGTGTCATCCCTCCCAATTCTGTGCTTTTGTTTGATGTAGAATTTGTTGGAAAAGCTTAAGAGATTGATTAGCACTGTGTGCTACATAGAAGATCCGTTGTGTGAATAAGTTACTGGAGATCTCAACAATGATAAAAAAAGTGGTCCATGACATGTACAATAGATTATGTAAAAGGGGCAATGCAAGTTTGCAGCATATCACCAAGGCCTATATGCTGCACCTTGAAGAATTCCTAGTTTCCCTATATCTCTTAATCCACTATTCCTCTGTACAAAAGGGGTAGTTTATGAAAGCTGTGTAACTGATAGCTGGAGCTACTACTCAACATGCCATATTTTATGGGTTTTTTTTGTCTTCTTTTGCAGGATTACATGTGGGATTATTAGTCATAATCCGTATTTTTGTCTTTAAACTATCATTATGATTATTTTCAAAATCTTTTCAAAACTCACTTTAGGCCATGGTTACAAGGTATAATAGGTGCATTACGAATAGCAGAAGTATGGATAAGGACTGGTTATCATTGTTGAAATGGGAAGTACGAGAAGGTACACCAAAAAAAGTATTACATATACATATGAAAAAATTGGAGAATAAGTCTGATAACTACCAGGGATTCATATTCCGATTCAATTTCAGATTTGAGAGGGTCATTAAGTTTTAAAGATAAAATTCAATTCCATACCCAAATTTCTATTTTGACTTATTCCACAGTGGATCTATGAATCATTCATAAATATTCTAACATAAATATTCTAAGAGAACAGAAAACAACTACATGCTAAGTCAAACATTTCACAAAAATGACTAGCTTGGTATGTATCGATTCAAATTTTTTGGTTGGTATATGTAACTTTCCATTTTGAGCATGATGCCTTCATAGATATGGTGTCATCTAGTAGTTGTTAGTCTCTAAATTATATTTGATATTTTTATTATGCCGCTCCAAATGTCTTCTTCATCTAACATCAAAGGTGTGTACAACTTGATTTGATTCTCTTGAACATTAGATTAATGTCGAAGTGTTATGGTAAGTTCAGTTTGAATGCACTGCTATACCTTTGGAGTTGCTTCTATCACATTGTCTTCATGTTCAGATCTTTCCCTTGGATTATTATTTGGATAAATGTAGCAACACTTTATCTCTAACTTGGAAATGGTGTTTAACTTGGTTCTTGTTGTGTTAGTATTTGTATGTATTTGAGTCTTCATGAATATCTTCTTCATTGGGCAATGCACTTTTTGGATGTGTTCAATGACTTTCTCAACCCATAGATGCACAACTTTGTCTTGTTGTGGAGCAACCGTATCCGGTTGGTCGGTTAATAGTCAAATCTGAATTTCATGTTGAATGATAAATAAGAATATTATATTAGATGATGAATACAATGTACAATAAGCTCGCCTTTTATACGGCTTGAGCCAACATATTGAAGGGTTACACCCTTTCACTAGTAACCTAATAATCTAATTAATTATAATTAATAATATTTAATTATATATTCACAACATTGTCTTCCTCGTGGGAAAAGTTTTGTCCTCAAAGCTTGAGTATTTTCCTAATGTTGTTCTTCACCCTGATTTGGTGTCGATATTAGAATCGGACGAGATTTATGATGTAGACTTGCACTTCCTTTCCATTGATGATTCTGCAATGTATTGTCTGATTGTTCCTACATTTATGGCCAGGGGTCCAGTCATCACCGCATCGACGACATATGTTTTTCTTCTTTTTTCTATTATTAGAGTAACTTTTAGATGCCTTCGACCTATTTTCCATTTCATAGGCATGTGATTGAGGTTTGTGACATTGATCGCTGGGTTACCAAGTATCTTCACAGTACCTACATTGTGTCTCTTTTTCTTGTTGATAGTGGTTATCACCTCTTGTTCTTATTCCTTCCAATTTGCGTTTTGTGGATTTGGCTTTATATCTTGCTACTTCTACATTAGGTATGTCATGTAACTTTAACTCTTTTTGGAGGTATGGTTTAAGACCTCCTAAATAGGTTTCGAGTCTTTGCTTGTCAGACAACCCAAATACTCATGTCGATAAGGATTCTCACTAATGTGTGAATTCCTCAACGCTTCCAACCTGTTGTAATCTGGTAAGTTTATTGAAAAATTCATCTTCTTTGATTCGTTGAAACCTATTAAAAAAATCATTTTTGAACAAGTTCCAGGTGTAGGTAAAATTATCTCTCCTCCACCATAAGTACCAATTATAGGCGTACCCTTCCATATGCATTGACGCATATTTCACTTTCTCCTCGTTAGATTGAATATTGTAAATGCTGAAGTATTCTTCTGCTTTGTTTAGCCAAGCAACGCATTGATCTTCACTCCCATTGTATTTCGACAACTTTATTTTTTCCTTAGATGGGTACATTTTGTAAGGATGATATTGATTGCCTTTTGCTTTACGGTTCGATGGTGGCTCGAAACTACTGAACAATGCAAGTGACATATTTGAACTGCTTTGTTGCTGTTGGCGGTTTTTAACCTTTTTATTCTCTACTATCTTACTGATAGCTTCTATTTTGTTGTTTAATCGTGCCTCCATATCTGGGAGTATTTTTGTTTCTATCTCTTGTTTAAGCATTGCATTGTTAATATTTTTTCTTTTTGCAAATCTTTTTGATTCTTTGCGAGTGTTTCTTGGGTGGCAACATGAAATGAGGCATCTAGCATCTCTGGATTGCTGATTTGATCTGGACTAGGTATGAGTCTTTATGCGTCATGGTGCTCACGTTCTGTGTTAAGGTGTTTATGTTTTGAGTCATGGTACTCATTTTGTCATCCAAGTATTTTTGTTTTTCGTTCCGGATGTCAAAATTTTCATCCAGCCTTCTTTATAGTACAAGAACAAAATCATCTTTGAGTACTGTATTGTTATTTTTCATCTCTTCCTTCAAGCTTTTTTTGTTAGTGACAAGGGACTTGATGTTCTCCATTTTTTCGATTTGTTCTCTTAGTTCCACCATGGTCTTGGACCTTGTATGCAGAGGAGTGTGCTTCGAAGCTATTTTAGCTTGTGGTGTGCATTTTTTTCTTCTAAAGATGGTGAGGTTTAAGGAATAATAATTAATTATTATATAATAAAATCTTTATTTTATTATTTTATATAATAAAACAAAAAATTGAACTATTATAAATATATTATAATAATTCAAGTCAAAGCAAAACCTAGGTTGAAGTTGGAAGCAAAACCAAACGATGTGTTGGTTTTACTTTATCTTTTCTTTTTTTACTTTCTTTTGTTTTTTTTACTTTTTTTTCTTTTAACTTTTCTTTTTAACTTTTTTCTTTCTTTTCTTTACCTTTTTTTTTACATTTTCTTTTTTTCTTTTCTTTTTAGGACAATGTCCTATATTTTAGGGAAACCCTAAAACAAAATTTACACAAAGTGAAAATATGGCCAAGGGTCGTATAGCTCTGATACCACTTGGAGCAACCATATCCAGTTCGGTTAATAGTTGAATCCGACTTTCATGTTGAATGATAAATAAGAATATTATATTAGATGATGAATACAATGTACAATACGCTTGACTTTTATACGACTTGAGCCAATATAGTGAAGGGTTACACCCTTTCACTAGTAACATAATAATCTAATTAATTATAATTAATAATATTTAATTAAATATTCACAACATGTTGACTCCTTTGCATAGGGACTACAAGATCATGTCTAACATTTCCTGAGGTTAAAAATCCAAACATGTCTTAAAGAGTGATGTTTTGGTGGACTTAGGGATGGCTTTGTTATAACTAAGCTAAATATATGGCAATAGTTCATCTCATATCTTTAGATGCCAATGACTATATATTCTTAGCAACTCTCCCATTTCGCTATAAAGGACTTGGATGGAAAAATGTGCCTTTGATTAGCTTGGTGTAGGTGAACAACCTTGATGTGTTTTAAAAGTGACTAAGGCATATGTTTCATTGTCTAATATAATGGATAGCAACAATCTAAAATTTACTTGAATGCCAAAGAGGTCTTGATTCACTAGTGAAGTTGACAATGTACTAAGCTCTCCACCAGGGTTCCATTCTTGATGTGGTTTTCCCCACCCAAATAGAATGAGTTTCAAAAGGATGAAGTTGGTGCAAGTCCTAAGTGATTTTGATGGAATAGTTACCTCTTAGATCTGGTACCTAAGTTGAAGGTCTTATACTCAAGCCTTGTTATGATCTCATTACAAATGGTCATCTTACTAATTCCATCAACTCTATCACTACAATCATTCCCTTTTTAAGTAGTTGTTACACTCTTTAGCACTCCACTAAGATAGACTCTGATGGTAGTGTTGAATTATTGTAACTTTGAAGAATATTCTAACTATATTTTTGTGGTCCTCGATGCTCCTATTCGGAGAATCACTTGTATTTATTTGTACCCCGATGTTCCTAATTGGGAGAATTAATAAAAGTCATGAGGAAGTCCCCTCCGTTGTAAGTTGGGTCATTAGTACCCTAGTTGTGGTTACTCGAGCCTACATAACTGAATTATGATTACTCGAGCCTACATAACTAAGTCTAATATTAAGTGAACGAAATAATATAAATATAGGTGAGGTGCTTCTCATTTGAACACACTCGCACTCACTTCTGTAGCGCATAAGAGAGAGAGAGAAAGAGTTGTAGCTGGAAAAGGATGAGGATCAATCTTTTTGGATTTTACCTTTTATCTTTTTGGGGCATCTATATTGAGGAAGCTTTTGCTGGGTTTTTCCCTTTAAGGTTTTCCCAGGATAAATCTGTGTTGTTCTTGTGATACTGTTTCTTTCAGTGATCTTGTCTATATGCTTTTGTTATGAAATTGAAATTAAATGCTGATAATGTAGCTTAACATATGGAATTTTAACATGGTATCAAAGCTAGCCTAAATAGGACAACTTTCACAAGGTGAAAAAGCCCTCACTCTCCCTGGAAGAAATTAGGGTTTCGGGAAAATTTTTGATTTTCAAAAAACTGCTTGCATAGAAAGTTGCGCCCTCCCTGAGCAAATCTATTGAGCCTGGAATCAAGGTTTTGGGTGAGTGAGTCTCCGGGAAAGTCAAAACCTAGTTTGACAGATGTACTAGAAAACTACAGAACCAGAAAACAACTGGAAGCTGTAGAGTTGAATCTTGCAAGTTTGATTTGGAAGGTGAAGACTTGAGATCTCCAGAAACCAAGCACACCAGTCAACTTGCGTCAGTGAAGTCAATCTTCTAGTAAGTTAAGTTTCTCATTCCACAGAATTGCAATTTTTTGTGATTTTCTAACAAGATGGCCCCAAGCACTAAGCTTGAGGACAAGCTAGAAGGCATAGAGAATTTCCGAGCATGGAAATACAAGATTGGTCTCATTCTCCAAGAGAATGATCTTGATAAGTATATCAAAGAGGAAGTTGCAGAACCTGAAGAAGCTGAAGCTAAGGAGAAGCACAAGAATGATATGATTAGGGCACAAAGGATTATTGCTGACTCTATCAAGGATCCTTGGAGAATGATCTTGATAAGTATATCAAAGAGGAAGTTGCAGAACCTGAAGAAGCTGAAGCCAAGGAGAAGCACAAGAAGGATATGATTAGGGCACAAAGAATTATTGCTGACTCTATCAAGGATCACTTGATCCCTCAAGTGTCATCCAAGAAGACTCCAAAAGAAATGTATGATGCCCTATACAGAATGTATGAGGGTAGAAACATCAACATAAAGATGAATCTAAGAGCTCAACTGAAGAGCACCAAGATGAGTCATGGAGAATCCATCTAGGACTACTTCACAAGGGTTTCTCAGATCAAAGAACAACTAGAAGCCATTCAAGACAAACTTGATAAATATGAGATGGTTATGACTGCTCTTAATGGTCTCACTAGACCCTGGGAGTCATTCATCCAGATGATGTGTGCCAGGAAGGAAAGCATGAAGTTTGATGTTGTATGGGAAGACTGCATTCAAGAGGAGACTAGAGTGGAAAATAGAGAAGCCCAACTAAAGGAGGATGATCAAGCCCTAGCCACTCATACCAAGAGAAGAAGAAGTCAACCCAACTTCAAGAAGGGAAACAAGAGGGAGCATCAACCTCCCAGGAAGTTCCAGAAGACAATAAAAAGTCTCTCCGATAGGGACTACTCTGGTTTTCAATGTTTTCATTGTGATAAGATAAGACACATTCCCAAAAATTGTCCTATGAAGAGACAAGAATATAAGAAGAAGATCAACAACAACAAAAGACATCATGCTCATCTAGCTGAAGATGAGGACGAAGAAGAAGAAGAGGAAGGACCTCTAAGCAAGCAAGCAAGAGAAGAAGATGCAGAAGAGTATGTATTATTCTCAGCACTCTCCAGATCTATAACACCTGGAGAAGATACTTGGCTTATTGATAGTGGTGCTTCAAAGCACATGATGGGACAAAAGAAGACTCTATCAAGACTTGAAGAAAATAACTATCCTCAGAAAGTATCTCTAGGAGATGACTATCAATATCTGATCAAAGGAATTGGGGAAGCAAGCTACAAGCTTGATTCAGGAAATCCCCTGAAGATGAAAGAAGTACTATATGTACCAGGTCTGAAAAAGAATCTACTTTCTATCTCAGCTTTAGATAAGAAAGGATTCAGAGTTGCATTCATAGATGGCCAAGTACTCATGTGGCCCAAAGGGAAGAATATTGAAGATGCAGTTATCATTGGTGAAGAAGGAGGCCTGTATAAACTCAAGGGACATTCAGAAACAACCCTTGTTCATGAGTCCACTGATCCTAGTGAACTATGGCATAGAAGGCTTGCTCACATAAATTACAAAGCACTACCACATGTGAACAAAGTAGTGACGAGATTACCAGACATGAAGATCAAACATGAAGGCATTTGCAAAGGATGTGTGAAAGGAAAGAACATCAAGAATCCATTTCTGAAAAGCGAAACCAAAACAAAAGGTACGTTAGAATTGATTCATTCAAATGTGTATGGTCCAATGTCCTCCACATCTTTAAGTGGTTTCGAATATTATATTACTTTTATTGATGACTATTCAAGAAAGACATGGATCTACTTCTTGAAAGCAAAGAGGGAAGTATTTGAGAAATTCAAGGAATTCAAAGCCTTGATAGAGAAACTTTCAGACAAGAGAATCAAGACACTCCGATCAGACAATGGCAGAGAGTATACTTCAAAAGAGTTTGAAGCCTTATGTAAAGATGCCAGAATCAAGAGGGAACTAACCATTCCCTACAATCCTCAACAAAATGGTGTTGCGGAAATAAAGAACAAAACCATCATGGAGGCAGTGAAGACAATGCTATATGATCAAGATCTTCCAATGCATCTATGGGCAGAAGCAACAAGAACTGCTGTCTACGTACATAATAAAATATCTCACAGTGCTCTTGGATTCAAGACTCTAGAAGAGATGTTCACGGGAAAGAATCCTGAGGTAAGTCACCTCAAGATATTTGGTTGTCCTGTATATGTTCATATACCAAAAGAGAAAAGAACCAAGTTGGACCCTTCCAGAAAGAAGGGAATATTTGTTGGATACTATGAAGTGTCCAAGGCATTCAAAATTTACATTCCTGGATTCCATCACATGGATATCGGTAGAGATGTAACATTTGATGAAGAAGCAGCTCTCAAGAGATCCAGAAAATGTCAACATGAAGAAGTATATGAGGACGATGTACCTCCTAGAAATGTCGAGAATACATCCCTCTCTGAAGATGAAGTACCTGAAGAACATGATATGACAGAACCACAAGAACCTCCTACGATGGAGATGTTACGAAAGAGAAAGCCTGCTTGGGCAAGAGAAATTATACATGAAGCAGAGAGATATGGAGCTCCTGAAGGCTCCACTAGGATAAGCAAGAAGACCAAGCCTTTTTCAACTATGTGGCTTTGATGTGTGATCTAATGGATCAAGAACCTACAAACTACAAAGAAGTGGTATAGAAGAAAGAATGGGTAGAAGCAATGATTGAAGAATACTAGTCAATAATGAAGAATGATGTATGGGATATAGTTCCCAAACCAGAAGGAAAGAGTGTAGTATCCTCCAAATGGATCTACAATACAAAACATGTAACCGACGGAAGTATCAAAAAGTATAAAGCAAGATTTGTGGCTAGAGGTTTCTCTCAGAAAGAGGGAATTGATTATGAAGAGACATTTGCTCCAGTAGCACGGTATACTTCAATTAGAACTATCATGGCACTTGCATCCATGATGAAGTGGAACTTACACCAGATGGATGTGAAGACAACCTTCCTGAATGGTATGATTGAAGAAGAAGTATACATAGAACAACCACAAGGATTTGAAGTTGAAAACAGAAAGACTTACGTATGCAAGTTGAAGAAGGCCCTGCATGGCCTGAAGCAAGCTCCCAGAGCTTGGTATGGAAGGATAGATAGTTTCCTGACGATCATGGGCTTTACCAAGAGTAAAGCCGATCCTAACCTTTACGTCAAGGTTATAGAAGACGAACCTGTCATACTATTACTATATGTGGATGATTTATTTCTGACAGGGAATGAGAAACATATTATAGAAAGCAAGAAGAAACTCGCTGAAGAATTTGAGATGAAAGACCTTGGGTTAATGCATTATTTCCTAGGTTTGTAAGTATGGCAAAGTATGTAGTAGAGATATTGAAAAGATTTGATATGTTGGAATGCAAAGCCATGGCCACACCCATGGATTCCAACATGAAGTTGTTAGCTGATGACTCGTCAGAGTTAGTGGATATGACTCAATACAGATAGATTATTGGGTCGTTGATGTATCTAACAAATACCAGATTGGACATTTGTTTTGTTGTGAACACCTTGAGTCAGTATCTAGTTCAACCTAGACGTGTTCACCTAATAGCTGCAAAACATGTGATGAGATATCTGAAAGGGACTATAGACTTTGGTCTATACTATGATGGAAGCCAAGAGTACAGACTGTATGGCTATAGGGATGCAGATTGGGCTGGAAGTGTATCAGACATGAAAAGCACATCAGGTGGATGTTATAGTTTGGGATCTGCTATGATTTCATGGTTTAGCAAGAAATAGTCCAGTGTTTCTCTTAGCACGGCTGAAGCAGAATATATAGCAACTTGCTCTACTAGTTGTGAATCCATATGGCTTCGGAAGCTGATGTCAGGTTTATTCAACCTGGAGTTGGATACTACCGTGATTCTATGTGATAACCAAAGTTGTATAAATATGACAGAGAACCCAATGTTCCACGATAGATCGAAGCACATAGAAATTCGGTATTTCTACATTCGAGATACGATGCAGAAGGGAGCCATAAAGCTCCAGTATGTGAGTATTGATGAACAAGTTGCTGATGTGTTGACGAAGCCTCTGTCCCGGATAAAGTTCAAATACTTTCGAGACAAGCTTGATGTTGTTCGGAAAGACCTTTCTCGAAAGGGGGAGCAATGATGTTGCAGTGGGATTGTATCATCCCTGGACACTTGTCCTAAAGTGATCCAATGACTTCGGTCCTCGAGAATGAAGAGGGATTGTATCATCCCGGGACCTCTGTCTAGAACGGATCCGATGACTTCGGTCCTTGAGAATGTGGTAGGATTGTATCATCCTTGAACTCTTGTTCAGAACGTATCCGGTGACTTCGGTACTCGAGAATGTGGTAGGATTGTATCATCCTTGAACTTTTGTTCAGAACAGATCCGGTGACTTCGGTACTCGAGAATGTGGTAGGATTGTATAATACTTGAACTTTTATTCAGAATGTATCCGGTGACTTCGGTACTTGAGAACGTGGTAGGATTATATCATCCTTGAACATTTGTTCAGAATGGATCTGGTGACTTCGGTACTTGAGAATGTGGTAGGATTATATCATCCTTGAACTTTTGTTAAGAACCGATCCAGTGACTTCAGTACTCGAGAACGTGGTAGGATTGCATCATCCTTGGACTTAGTCCTAAAGTGATAGGGACTGATTATCCCATAATTGAATCTGGTGACTTCGGTTGTCGAGAATGTGGTGGGATTGCATCATCCCTGGACTTTAAGTCCAAAAGTGATTTGAAGACTTTCATCTTCGTATTGTGGATTGCACGTTGTTGCTGATGATGATGATGTTACTGATCAAAAGATTAGAGTGTGATGATGATGATGTTACTGATCGAAAGAGCATAATGTGATGATGATGATGATGCTGATCGAAAGTTCAAAATATGATGATGATGATGATGCTAGTCGAAAGTTCAGAGTATGATAGTGCTGATGATGATGTTTCCGATCGAAAGGTCAAAGAGTTGATGATGATGTTGCTGATTGAAAGGTCAAAGTGCTGATGATGATGTTGTCGATCGAGCGGTCAAAGTGTTGCTGCTGCTGAAGATTGAAGATAAAGACTATATGTTAAAGATGATGAAAAGATTCCAATGATTTATAGATGTATCACCTTGATGATGTTGATGATTCCTTCTCTCTCCTACTGTTGTTGTTGATGTTTTTGTAGAATACCCTTCTCGTTAAGGGGGAGTGTTGAATTATTGTAACTTCTAAGAATATTCTAAATATATTTTTATGGTCCCCGATGCTGCTATTAGGAGAATCACTTGTATTTCTTTGTACCTCGATGTTCATAATCGGGAGAATTAATAAGAGTCATGAGGAAGTCCCCTCCATTGTAAGTCGGGTCATTAGTACCCTAGTTGTGGTTACTCAAGCCTACATCACTGAATTAGGATTACTCGAGCCTACATAACTAAGTCTATTATTAAGTAAACGGAAGAATATAAATAGAGGTGAGGTGCTTCTCATTTGAACACACTCACACTCACTTCTGTAGCGCATAAGAGAGAGAGAGAGAGAAAGAGCTGTAGCTGGAGAAGGAGGAGGATCCATCTTTTTGGGTTTTACCTTTTATCTTTTTGGGGCATCTATATTGAGGAAGCTTTTGCTGGGTTTTTTCCTTTAGGGTTTTCCCAGGATAAATCTGTGTTGTTCTTGTGATACTGTTTCTTTCAGTGATCCTGTCTATATGCTTTTCTTATGAAGTTGAAATTAAATACTGATAATCTCGCTTATCTTATGGAATTTTAACAGGTGGCCTCATAAATATTTCCAAATCTTATCCCTTCTTTCACTAGTAGAAATATCTATGTAGGTTTGGCAACACCTTGCTCACTCAAAAGTGACAAACTATCTTAGAGTGTTGTACTTCTCTCATCCATTGTTCATTGGGGTTGAGGTACACATTGTGTGTTTAGCTTGTATATCAATCCATTATCTTAATGGTAACCTTTGAACTCCTATGTTCAACTTCTTGTTGATTTGTGGAGCAACCGTATCCGGTTGGAGTGTTACTAGTCGAATCCGACTATCATTTTGAATGATAAAATATAATAATGTATTAGATGATGAATATTACAATGATGTCTTGGCCTTAAATATGGCTTGGAAACTTGATGATGAGGAGACACCTCCTTTCATAATAACCTAATTAACCTAACTATTAATTATTTAATTATTATCTTATTTTATGTTCGTTACATTGCCACTCCCTTTAAGGGAGTTTTGTCCTCAAAGATTGAGTATTTCCTAATGTCATCCTTCATTCTAAATCAGTGTCGGTATTAGAATTGGACGAGCTTTCTGGTGCAGAGACTTGCACTTCCTAGGCCATTGGTGATTCTGCACTGTATTATCTGATTGTTCCTACATTTATGGCTTGGGGTCCAGTCATCACTGCATCGACGACATATGTTTTTGTTCTTTTTTCTATTATCAGAGTAACCGTTAGATGAATTTGATCTATTTTCCATTTCATAGGCATATGATTGAGGTTTGTGGCATTGATGGTCAGGTGACCAAGCATCCGCATAGTACCTACATTGTGTCTCTTTTTCTTATCGATAATGGTTATCGCCTCTTGTTTTTATTACTTCCAATTTGCGTTCTACACCTTTTGCTTTATGTCTTGCTACTTCTACGTTAGGTATGTAATGTAACTTTAACTCTTTTTGGAGGTATGGTTTAAAACCTCCTAAATAGGTTTCACGTCTTTGCTTGTCAGACAACCCAAATACTCGTGTCCATAAGGATTCCCATGGATGTGTGAATTCCTCAACGCTTCGAACCTGTTGTAATCTAGTAAGTCTACTGAAAAATTCATCTTCTTTGATTCCTTGAAACTTATTAAAAAAATCATTTTTGAACAAGTTCCAGGTGTAGGTAAAATTATCTCTCCTCCACCATAAGTACTAATTATAGGTGTACCCTTCCATATGAATTGACGCATATTTCACCTTCTCCTCGTTAGATTGAATATTGTAAATGCTGAAGTATTCTTCTGCTTTGTTTAGCCAAGCAACGCACTAGTCTTCACTCCCATTGTATTTCGACAACTTTAATTTTGCCTTAGGTGGGTACACTATGTAAGGACAATATTGATTTCCTTTTGCCTTACGGTTTGATGGTGGCTCAGAACTATTGGATGATGCAAGTGACATATTTGAACTGCTTCATTGATGGCGGTGATTTTTAGCCTTTTTATTCTCTACTATCTTACTGATAGCATCTATTTTGCTATTTAATCGTGCCTCCATATCTGGCAGTGCTTTTGTTTCTATCTCTTGCTTAAGCGTCGCATTGTTAATCTTTATTTCTTTTTGCAATTCTTCTTGACTCTTAGCAAGTGATTCCTGTTTGGAAATATGAACTTATGCCTCTAGCATGTCTGCACTGCTGACTTGGTCAGTCTTAGGCATTAGTCTTTATAACACCTCGATTAATGTATTATGGTTCTGCGTCATGGTGCTCATGTTCTGTGTTAAGGTGTTTATGTTTTGAGTCATGGTACTTATTTTTTCATCCAAGTCTTTTTGTTTTTCATTTAGGATGTCAAAATTTTCATCCAGCCTTCTTTCTAGTACCAAAACAAGCTTGTCTTCCTTCAAGTTTTTTGGTTAGTGACAAGGGACTTGATGTCCTTCTCCATTTTTTCGATTTTCTCTTTTAGCTCTGCCATGGTCTTCGACCTTGTATGTGGAGGTGTGTATTTTGACGCTGTTTTGGCTTTTGAGGTGAATTTTTTGAATAATAATAAATATTAATTAATTAATTAATTAAAATTATTATTATTTTTTTCTTTTATTCTTTTATAAACTATATAACATTTTGTATATAGTTTTTTTTTAAACAAATATTATAATGATAAATATAATATTTGACTTTTTAAAAATATATTATATTACAATATATTTGAAATAATATAATATATGATAATGTATTGTTTGTTTATATTTAGTTGTAGGTCGTGGAATTGGAGGCCAAGGTGGAGCGACGACGTGGAGTTGGGAAGGTGGAGTTGACAGAGGGATGGAGCAGCAGGTAGTGGAGCGACGACGTGGAGGGACAGAGGGAGCAACAGGTAATGGCATGGAGATGTGGCGACAGCGCGTGGAAGCAGTTGCTGGGGATGGAACGTGGAAGGGAAGATGGAGCAGGTGCGCGGTGTGAAGGAGGACGTAAGTGGATGTAGTTGATTAGAAGAGAGTCGTAGCCAGGTGGAAGGTGTGTGGGAAAGGAGAAGTTGAGGAGGAGGGTTGGAGCGTGGACATGGAGTTAGTTGTGGAGGTAATTGCAGGGCTGCGTGGAGGAGACCAGTAGCAGATGGGGAGGGAAGGAGTTGGGCGCGTGGAGAAGGGAGCCTAGAGCGCTGGTAGAGTGGCGGCGGGTAGTGGTGGAGTGTTGGAGCAGCGCGTGGAGAAAGGCATGTGAGTGGTGGTGTGAAGCAGGATGAAAACATCGTTGAAGCATAGGGTGAGGGAAAGGCAGCAGAGATAATGAGTGCGTAGAGTGGAGAGAAGATGTGGAAGAGGGGTGGAGATAAAATGAGGATAGGTGAGCCGAAACTGAGCTCAATAGTAGGAGGATCCAAATCCGAGCTCAGTACCGAGACGAGCAAATCCGCTCTGATCCCAAATGGAGCAACCGTATCTGGTTGGAGTGTTACTAGTCGAATCCAACTATCATTTTGAATGATAAAATATAATAATGTATTAGATGATGAATATTACAATGATGTCTTGGCTTTAAATATGGCTTGGAAACTTGATGATGAGGAGACGCCTCCTTTCATAATAACTTAATTAACTTAACTATTAATTAAGTATTTATTATCTTATTTTATGTTCGTTGCAATTTAAACAAAAACTTGACAATGTTGATGAAATCATTGCTAGTATGACCTAACTCCTCAATCGACCTTCTCTATTATAGGATAACTAGTCTTCCATTAGAAGTTAAGATATGAAGTCAACCACTTTGTTTTATGCCCCCTTCATGTACCAAATGTTCATGTTGAATAACTATACATATGCTAACCATTTCAGTTCTTGATTTTTCTATAATTTAAATGGATCTACTAGTAAAAGTGGCTTGTGTTGATTTTTCTGAGAAGCATCGAGAGCCATTCTCTTAGGAGAATGGAGACACTTGGTCTGGGACCAGGGTGTTGACTCAACCTAGAGTTGAGTGATTATTCTGTTGAATGATGATATCTGGTCTAGGACCACGATATGGACTCGGTCCAACACTTGGGGGGACTCAACCTTGAGTTGAGTGACCATTATGTCAAATGGTGACATCTAGTCAGGACCAAGATGTGGACCCAGTCCATAACTGGGGGTACTCAACCTTAAGTTGAGTGACCATTCTGTTGAATGGTGACATCTGGTCCGTGACTAGGATGTGGAACTAGTCTAGCACTGGTAGACTTAGCCTAGATCTAAGTAGCCATTCTTTCGAATGGAGGCACCTGGTCAGTTACTAGGAATTTACCTAATCTGGGACTAGGGACTCATCCCAGGGATGAGGTCCATTCTCTTGGAGAATGGAGGCGCTTGGTCTATTACCAAGTATTTGACCTAGTGTCAAATTATGCAGCCTAAGGATGAGGCACCTGGTCTGTTACCAGGAAGACACTATAAGCCCTAGACTGCGTCTAGGCATGTGTGACACTTTGACCCTTGAGCAGTGGGATTTGCGATCTTCTCCAAGGCTTAGCTACCCTTGGTTAAGATACCTTAATACTCGATCTTGGTGTCACACAGAGTGTGAGATAAAAGCATTAGTAATTCTCTCTGTTTATGATGATGTACTTTGAGTGGTGATGAAAGACCACCTTGACCACAGGGGTACTTGAAGAAGTCTAAAGCAAAAGTAAAAAATACATAAGGACTTTTGGACTGCAAGCAAAATTTAAAAATACATTAGGATTTTTGGACCACAAGCAAAAGTAAAAAATACATAAGGACTTTTGGACCATAAGCAAAAGTAAAAAATACATAAGGACTTTTTGGACCATAGGAAGGCTAAAGACAAAAGTCAAAATTAGAAAAGAATAAAATAATAATAATTTGTTCTTTCTAATTTTGGTCCATTTACATGTGACTTAAAGGATATAAAAGAAGATCAAGTCATTTCATTATTACACACACTTTCTCTCATAGGTACAACTCCTCCAACTGAAGATTGCACAAGTAACTGAAGAAAATGAAGGTTGATGTGATGCCCTAGCATGGATGAGTCTAGCTAGGACATTCACACTTATTCTCTACAAACCCTAAGCTAGGGTTTCTACAGATGCAAGGTTTTATCAGTTTTGTGGGTTACGGGTTTAACCCTACCTCATCTTTTCTTCACGGCTACTTCTCCAAACCTCCACAAGAAGTTATTCTGGGCATTCACAAGTTTACGGGGAACCTCCATCTTCACGTCTGCCCTCATTCTTCCCACGGGCAGCCTCTATGTTACTCGGGCAGGGTTCCATTCCTCCCGACAACCCTTACTCAACCTTCGAGCTACTACAACAGACTCAGGGCAGGCTACTTGAGCTCCTAGGCTACTACATCAAGCACCGGGAAGGATGCAAGTCCTCACGGGTTGCTGTAGCAGGATCGAGGCTACTTGCTGAGCCCTTCAACCAGCAGCATAGACCCAGAGGCAATCCGAGCAGGCCATTAGCCTACAGGCTTGTAGCAGGTGGGTTAGGTAGCCCCGGGCAGGGCCCGAATAGGTACAAGCACCAAGTCTGCCCTTCGGGAAGCGGACCTATCCTTGGGTAGCAAGAAAAACAAGCCTGGGAAGGTTCAGTAAATTTGGGCAGCAGGGTAAGACAGGACCGGGCAGGTGCAGTGGAACCCAGGCAAGATAAAACAATATTCGGGAAAACAAAGAAGGGAAGCCTGCAATTTTTGGGTATGAGAGAGAATTAGAGCAGCAAGCCCTAATTTATGAAAAATCCCTATTTGGGTATTTGTCTGTAAAATTGATCTATCTTCTGTAATTCCGAATTTGTGGTACAAACTCAATTAGATTTTGTGGAATTTCTGAAAATCTCAGTCATCTCATTTATGAGATGAATTACTAATGCTTTTGGGGTTTTTGTCCTTTAAAGTGTCACGTCCCCATGCCTCCGACCGACGAAGAGGACGCGACCCATTGCTCAAACCACCCGGGCTAAGAGCCCCATGAACATATGCATACATGAAAATTGCTGAAACAGAATACTTAACAAATATTTTGAACTAAAAACATGCACATATGTAGTTACTCATCATACACAGCGGAAACCAAAAGCATTCAGTCATGCATGCATTTATCATGTTCATCATATCATTAACAGAAAAGATAGTTGCAGAAGTAAAATGCACAAGATCACTTATCTTATGAAGAGCTTTGATCCGCAACTAGCTACGTCGCTGCAACGTTCCACCCAACCATAGGCCAGCGTGCTCCTTAATCTATCAGCAACGCTGCCACCCCCGAGCTGGGCATGATTCTCCAAGGAATATGGGAACAACAGGCTTACACATAGCCAAGGATACACAAAACACACAGCCAAGCCAACAGAGTTGGGTTTATCAGGCCATTCAAGAGCTGGAGAAGGAAAATTGCTAAGCTGGTGAGCTCATTACAGAGCCAAGAACACCTACACCAGAACTAGCCTGACCTCTAAGACACCCAAACACACCCAACACAAGGAATCAGTCCCTTCTCTGCTACATAGTCCCTCAGGCCCTGCATTCCCTTCCAATGCTATTCAGGGGTGATGGAGAAGAAGGCTAGCCCTCTAGCTCTGTCTGTGTGGGTTCTAGCCACCAGGTTTATCAAGCAAAACTCAGCCCCATCCTTTCTCCCTACGCAGTCCGAAGACCGACCATTGCACTCAGGAAATCACTCAGAAATTACAACTGAACAGGGGGAAACGATTTCTGAGTCATTCTTGGCCCTTTCGTGGCCAAAATGACTCCCAACAATCGAATTACACAGCCCCAACTAAACAGTAAACATGTGGGAAGAACAGCAGTTCCAATCTCAGCATTAAAATGACGGAAATTACACAACCATACCGGTCTATAAGGAGAACATACAGCTGAGGACGTGAATGGCTCTTCTCAGGAAATTCATGGGTGAAAACGCACAGCTCTCAGCTCGCTATGTGAGCCCAAAACAGAAGGATACCTGTGCGTGGAAACAATCCGACCCTGTGAGGAAAATGAACAGACAATGGAGGTCCTGCGTGAGGAAAACAGCTCCGTTTTTGTCCGTGGATGAACAAACAACAGCAAGGACGTGAATTGGAAGTGCATGAGCCTTCAGCACAGTCGTGGGAGAGTCGAATTTCCTGCATGAGTGATGGCAGTCATTTTTCCCCAGCCATCGTGAAGTCAACCAGGGTGGAGTGTGCGTGTGGGTGAGGACTGACAGTCTTGCCACACCCATTCCTAGACAATAACTGCCTCAACTGCCAGCAGAGATTCTTAATGAAGGTGGTTGGAAATAAGACAAGGGAAGAAGACACATGGGTTTTGTCTCATTGGCCAAGGTTTAACAATTTCCCCACCCTTATCCTTGTGAAAATCATGCCCCTTTCTCATTTTAGTTGCCGCGATTGTAGCTGGTCGGGTTCATTTAATTAATTATAGATGCATATTTACATGATAACCAACATAATATATGCCGCATGCCCCGATATACCATCGGTGACAATTCAAATCCAAAACATAACATAACCGATCAATGGCGGGGTCTTGGACTTTAGCTCCACACCATGATCATTACAATATATATATACATCATATACATCTAATGTAACGAGGTCAAAACCGGGACATTACATAAAGGTTTCCCCAGTGAAGAATTTTGTGTTCAATGTGTTGATGTGATTGATGTTGTTTACTGCACTTTTCATTTGTTTATGTTAGTCTGCAGTTTTTAAAAGTATTCATGCTAATGCTAAAAATTCAACATGGTATCAGAGCTTAGCATGTGAAGACACAATAAAGGGAGATTGTTGTTGTCTTCCTAGACCTTGGGATACGTTTTTCAAACTTAAGATTTGACTAAGTGGTAGAGATGGCCATCAATATCTTCAGACCAAAAGAGAAGTTACAAGGTTTAGTTAACTACAACTCTTGGAAGGCTAGGTTGACAACTATTCTAGAGGAAAATGACATTGATGACATCGTGCTTAATGTTATTGAAGAGACAACGACTAATACTGGAAGACTTGCTTACAAGAAGAAGCAGGCTAAGGCTAGAAGGATCATTTATGATTCTGTCAAAGAAATGGTGATGCCCAACATCACAGCTCTAAAGACTGCCAAAGAATGCTTTGACACCTTGGCCAACTTGTATGAAAAGAAGGCTCCCAGTCAGAAGAGTCTTGAAGAAAAGGCTACGAACTTTAAAGCTGAACAAGGATGGAGTTGGTTACTTCTTCATGAAGATTGCACAGGTAAGAGATCAACTTATTGCTATTGGTATTGCTGTTGATGATGATGACCTTGTGCAGACTGTGGTTGATGGTCTCCCAAGATCTTGGGAAACCTTCATGGCATCTGTTAGTGGACTTGAGAATCAACCAACTTTCGAAAGAGTTTGGCATGATTGCATAGAAGAAGAGGGAAGGACTTAAGGCAAGGTAACCAAGGAAGGTGACCTTGCTCTTGCAGCAAAGACAAAGAAGTTCAAGAAGCCCTCCCCTCATCAAAAGAAGGAAAATAAATTTTGGGGTAAGTTCTCTTATATGTCAAAAGTGGAATGTTATAATTGCCACAAGTTTGGACATTTTGCCAAGGATTGCAGGAAAACCAAGAAAAAATCTTCAAGACTCTGCTATAAAAACATAAGAAGAAGAAGAAAACCAAGGCTAATAAAAAAGAAGAGCTTAGAAGAGAGTACTACCTGATTTCTACTCTCTCTAGTTCCAGCACAGATAGTGCTACCTCTTGGTTGATCGATAGTGGTGCCTCCAAGCACATGATAGGTAACCGTGGATTTCTCAACAGTTACAGAAATAAGTTCACCACTCAGGTGGAACTTGGAGATGACTTCACTTACAAGATTGAAGGAGTTGGCTCAACTTCACTTCAACTTGACTCAGGCACAGTTCTCCATATTGATGATGTCTTATATGTTCCTGGTTTGAAGAAGAATCTTCCATCTATTGCTGGCTTAGAGGACAAGGGCTACATATTCCTTTTCATAGACAAGAAAGTCTTTCTATGGGAAAAGGATGAAAAGCTAAGCTTAGCTATACAGATTGGGGTTCGAGAGGGAAGCCTTTACAAGGCTTCAGAAGATTCCACTCATGCTTTGGTACTTCATTCAGTTGATCCATGTGAGTTGTGGAATAGAAGGTTTGCACACCTTCACTACTCAACTCTTCCAGGATTACAGAAGATGGTCAGCAGAGATGTGGTCTTCCGTGAGAAAGCTGTGTTTCGTAAAACACAAGAGATTTCAACGGAAGATGAAGTACCTCCCCTTGAGTTTCCAGTTTCAGAAATTCAAAGGGAGGAAGAGGAATTTAAGGACATCTGAAGACACTGAAAGTCCACTTGAAAAAATGCTTGAAGTTCCTCCTTCCAGAAGGAGACGTTCCTGGTACCAAGTGATGGTGCAAGAAGGAGAGAAGCATAAAGATTCTCCTGAGACTTTCAGAGAAAGAATAATACCATAGAATTACTCTGGTCTTATGAGCCAACTTATTAGTGCAGAACCTTCCTCATACGAAGAAGCAACAAGTCAATAGGTATGTGTTGATGCCATGATTGAAGAGTACAGTTCAATCATAAAGAATGATTTGTGGGAAGTTGTTCCCAGACCAACAGGAAAGTGGTGACATCCAGATGGCTTTATAAAATCATGCATACTGTTGATGGCAGTGTGGAGAAGTATAAATCCAGATTCATAGCTCGTGGCTTCATTCAGAAAGAAGGCATTGACTATGATAAAACATTTGCTTCTGTTGCTAGGTATACTACCATTAGAACCATCATTTCTCTTGCAGCAGTATTTGGATGGAAGTTATATAAGATGGATGTAAAGACGACCTTCCTTAATGGAAAAATTGAGGAGGAAGTTTATATTGAACAACCTGAAGGCTTTGTGACTCATGGGACAAAGACTCATGTGTAAACTGAAGAAATTATTGTATGGACTGAAACAGGCTCCGAGAGTCAGGTATGCGAGGATGGATGGATTTCTCCACAGCTTGGAGTTTTCCAAAAGTATAGCTGACTCTAACTTGTACTTTAAGGTTGTTCATAATCATGTCTTGATACTTGTTCTATATGTAGATGAGTTATTTCTCACAGGTGATGAACAATTGATAGAGCAGTGTAAGAGGGAGCTTACCTCTGAATTCAAGATGAAGCATCTCGAGTTGATGCATTATTTCCTTGGCTTAGAGGTATGGAAAAAGGCAGGTGAGATATTCCTGACACAAGGAAAGTATGCAGTGGACATCTTGAAGAGATCTGGGATGTAGGACTGCAAGTGTATGGGCATACCCATGACTGCCAACTTGACAAAGTTGGGTCACTCAACTACCAGTTCATAGAGTATGGACTCTACTCTTTACAGACAACTTATTGGATCCTTGATGTATCTCATAAATACGATACCTGGCATCTATTACACAATGAATGCTTTGAGTTAGTTCATGTCCAACACTTATGGGCTCAGATATACTTCCAGTAGTGGAGTATTGTTATATGGACATGTTGATTCAGATTGGGCTGGCAGTGCAGTAAATCGAAAAAGTACCTTTGGTTACTGCTTCAGTATGAGATTTGCAATGATCTCTTGGTCCAGAAGGAAGCAAGATTCCATATCTTAGAGTACAACTGAGGCAGAGTATAGTGCTACAAGTGATGCTTGCAAGGAAGCAGTTTGGCTCAAAAAACTTATATCTGATCTATTTGGGGGAAAGCTTGACTCAACAATCATCCACTGGGATAATTAGAGTTGCATAAAGCTTTCAGAGAACCCAGTGTTTCATGATAGATCAAAACACATTGAAATGAGGTATCATTTCGTGAGAGACCTAGTGTAGAGAGGTGCTCTGAAGTTCCAGTACATTCGTATGGATGAAAAGATCGCAGATATCTTGACCAAGCCTTTGATAGCATTAAAGTTTGTGTATTTTCGTGACAAGCTTGGCATGGAAGAGAATGCCTTTCTTGCTGAGAGGGAGTGTTGATTTTGCTGAGTAGCATCGAGAGCCATTCTCTTAGGAGAATGGAGATACCTGGTTTGGGACCAGGGTGTGGACTCAACCTAGAGTTGAGTGATCATTCTATTGAATGATGATATCTGGTCCAGGACCACGATAGGGACCCAGTCCATCACTGGGGCAACTCAACCTTGAGTTGAGTAACCATTTTGTTAAATGGTGACTTCTGGTCCACGACCAGGATGTGGACCCAGTCCAACACTGGGGGAACTCAACCTTGAGTTGAGTGACCATTCTGTTGAATGGTGATATCTGGTCCAAACCAGGATGTTGAACCAGTATAGCATTGGTAGACTACGCCTAGATCTGAGTAGCCGTTCTTTTGAATGGAGGCACCTGGTCAATTACCAGGAATTTACCTAGTCTGGCACTAGGGACTCAGCCCGAGGTTGAGGGCCATTCTCTTGAAGAATGGAGGCGCTTGGTATGTTACCATGAAGACATTATAATCCCTAGACCAGGTCTAGGCATGTGTGACACTCTGACCCTTGATTAGTGGGCTTTGTGATATTCCCCAAGGCTTAGCTACCATTGGTTAAGACACCTTAGTACCAGATCTTGGTGTCACATAGAGTGTGAGATAAACGCATTAGTAATTCTCTCTATTTATGATGATGTACTTTGAGTGGTGATGAAAGGCCACCTTGACCACATGGGCACTTAAAGAAGGCTAAAGCAAAAGTAAAAAATACATAAGGACTTTTGGACCACAAGCAAAAGTAAAAAATACATAAGGATTTTTGGACCACAAGCAAAAGTAAAAAATACATAAGGACTTTTAGACCATAGGAAGGCTAAAGGAAAATGTCAAAATTAGAAATGAATAAAATAATAATATTTTGTTCTTTCTAATTTTGGTACACTTACAGGTGACTCAACGAATATACTGAGAAGATCAAGTCATTTCATTATTACACACACTTGCTCTCACAAGTACAACTGCTCCAACTAAAGATTGCATAAGTAACTAAAGAAAATGAAGGTTGATGTGATTCCCTAGCATGGATGAGTCTAGCTAGGGCATTCACACTTATTTTCTACAAACCCTAAGATAGGGTTTCTACAACTGCAAGGTTTTATCAGTTTTGTGAGTTAAGGGTTTAACCCTACCTCATCTTTTCTTCACGACTACTTCTCCAAACCTCCACAGACAATTATTTTGGGCAACCACAAGTTTACGTGCATCCTCCATCTTCACGGTTTCCCTAATTCTTCTCACAGGAAGCCTCTACTGCACTCGGGCAGGGTGGCCTCCCTCTCGGCAGGCCTTACATAGCCTCTGAGCTGCTACAATAGACTTGAGGAAGGGTACTTGAACTCTTGGGCGCTACAACAAGCACCGGGAAGGATGCAAGTTCCCACGGGCTGCTGTAGCAGGCTCATGGCTATTTGCTGAGTCCTCTGACCAACAACATAGACCCGTAGGTAATCTAGGCAGCCCATCAGCCTACGAGCTTGCAGCAGGTGGGTCCGGAGGCCCGGACAGGGCCCTAACAGGTACGAGCAGCAGATCTGCCCTCTGGGCAGCAGACCTATTCTCGGGCAGTAGGAAAAACAAGCCCATGTAGTTATAATAAATTCGGGCAACTGAGTAAGATAGGTTCAGGCAAGTGTAGTGGAACTCGGGTAGGATAAAACAAGGTTCGAGAAGACACAGAGGGGAAGCATACAAATTTTGGGTAGGGGAGAGAATTAGGGAAACAAGCCCTAATTTATGAAAAATCCCTATTTCGGTATTTGTCTATAAAATTGACCTATCTTCTTCAATTGTTGATCTATGGTACAAACTAAGTTAGAGTTTGTGGAATTTCTGAAAATCTCAGTCATCTCATTTACGAGATGAATTACCAATGCTTTTGGGGTTTTGTCCTTTAAAGGTTTCCCTATTGAAAAATCTTGTGTTCAATGTGTTGATGTGATTGATGTTGTTTACTGCACTTGTCATTTATTTATGTTAATCTACAATTTTTAAAAGTATTCATGCTAATGCAAAAAAGTCAACATGGTATTGAAGCTTAGCATGTGAAGACACAGTAAAGGGAGATTGTTGTTGTCTTCCTAGACCATGGGATAAGTTTTGCAGACTTAACATTTGCCTAAGTGGCAGAGATGGTTGTCAATATCTTCTGACCGTTAGAGAAGCTACAAGGTTCAACTAACTACAACTCCTGGAAGGTTAGGTTGACAACTATTCTAGAAGAAAATGACCTCGATGACATTGTGCTTAATGTCATTGAAGAGACAACATTTAATACTGATAGACTTGGTTACAAGAAGAAGCAGGCGAAGGCTAGAAGGAGCATTTATAATTTTGTCAAAGGAACGGTGATTCCCAACATCACAGCTCTAAAGACTGCCAAAGAATGCTTTGACACCTTGGCCAACTTGTATGAAAAGAAGGCTCCCAGTCAGAAGAGAGTCTTGAAGAAAAGGCTACGAACTTTGAAGTTGTACAAGGATGAAAGAGTTGGTTCCTTCTTCACAAAGATTGCACAGGCCTGAGATCAACTTATTGCTATTGGTATTGTTGTTTATGATGATGACCTTGTGCAGACTGTGGTTGATGGTCTCCCAAGCTCTTGGGAAACCTTCATGGCATCTGTCAGTGGATGTGAGAATCTGCCAACTTTTGAAAGACTTTGGCATGATTACATAGAAGAAGAGGGAAGGACTTTGGGAAAGGTAACCAAGGAAGGTGACTTTGCACTTGCAGCAAAGACAAAGAAGTTCAAGAAGCCCTCCTCTCAACAAAAGAAGGGAAATAAACCTCAGGGTAAGTTCTCTGATATGTCAAAAGTGGAATGTTATAATTGCCACAAGTTTGGACATTTTGCCAAGGATTGCAGGAAAACCAAGAATCTAGAAGATTTCAAGCCTCTGCTGCAGAAGCATAAGAAGAAGAACTAAAGAAGAAGAAGAAGAACCAAAGAATAAGAAGAAAACCAAGGCTAATAAAGAAGAATAACCTAGAAGAGAGTATTACCTGACTTCTGCTCTCTCTGGTTCCATCACAGACAGTGTTACGTCTTGGTTGATGGATAGTGGTGGCTCCAGGAACATGATAGGTAACCGTGGAGTTCTCACCAGTTACAAAAAGAAGAAGTTCACCAATCAAGTGGAACTTGGAGATGACTCGGCTTTCAAGATTGAAGGAGTTGGCTCAACTCCACTTCAACTTGACTTAGGTACGGTTCTCCATATTGGTGATGTCTTATATGTTCTCGATTTCAAGAAGAATATTCTATCTGTTGCTGGCTTAGAGGACAAGGGCTATAGAGTCCTTTTCATAGACAACAAAGTCCTTTTATGGGAAAAGGATGAAAATCTAAGCTCAACTATCTATATTGGGGTTCGAGAGGGAGGCCTTTACAAGGCTTTAGAAGATTCCACTCATGCTTTGGTACTTCATTTAGTTGAGCCATGTGAGCTATGGCATAGAAGTTTTGGACACCTGCACTACTCAACTCTTCTAGGCTTACAGAAGATGGTCAGTAGTGATGTGGTCTTCCATGAGGAAGTTGTGTTTCGTAAAACACAAGAGCTTTGAACGAAAGATGAAGTACCTCCCCTTGAGTTTCTAGTTTCAGAAATTTAGAGGGAGGAAGAGGAACTTGAGGATCAAATTCCAGATGCACCTGAAGACACTGAAATTCCACTAGAAGAACTGCTTGATAAAGAGACGGTGCAAGAAGCCAAGAAGCATAAAGCTCCTCCTGGGACTTTCAGAGAAAGCATAATACCACATAAGTACTACGGTCTTATGAGCCAGCTTATCAATGCAGAACCTTCCTCATACGAAGAAGCAACAAGTCAATAGGTATGTGTTGATAATTGAAGAGTATAGTTCAATAATGAAGAGTGATGTGTGGGAGGTATTAAATTGAGCACATAGATCTGTGGACAAACACACAACTCACAGGATAGATCACACAATTTACTCAGTTATTGAAGAATGAAACCGTGCAAAAATGGCTTGCAGCTGTGAATGCTTTTCATTAATCAAAGAGTAATTAGATAGTAACTACAATGAAGTACAACGGCTTAAACAACCACATGCAATTCGAATCCACATGAGGAAATTCGAATTGATTAGACTCTACTTGACTATAGGGAACTAAGACCTTGTCTAAATCACTATCGGAGGACTCAATAGTTAACTGACCTTGTCTAAGCCATTATCAGAGTTCAACGAAGTTCTAAAACACAACTCAAGTGTCTACTTCAGTGTTGACTGAGGCTAACTGACTGTGGTAGGTGAGAAATGCGCCTCTCCTGCATGCAGCCATGCAAACCTAGCGCTAATTGAATGTAGAGGACTAGAACTGAATGTAATTGACTTCTAACTCGGCTTAACTAGTCACTAACTGAACTCAACTGATGAAGGTTGGTATCGACACTCCCAGTGGCTCCTAAATTGTAGGGATTGGTCTAGGAGGCTTCTAAACTGATGCATGCAAGTGCAATCAGTGGCAGTAGACCTCAATTAGTGTTCCCCACACTTTAGTAATTGGAACATGTGCCCCAATTAGGCCAAGTGGACCCAATGGTGCTAGTGACTAAAAATAGACTAGATGTACTCCCTATTTAGACATGACTCCTGGTTTAGACATATGACCAAATTAGACAAGGGAGGATTAATAATCCTAACACCCCCACTAAATGCTAACTTGGACAATCTGTGGGCCCTGGTAACTAAGACCATAGGTCACCCATTACATCAAGTAAATTAAAGTAACTGCTCAATACAAGGAGCTGGGAAAAAAACCACATGGGAAAAAATCCCCCCCTCTAATTAAGCAGGTAGAATCAGGATCAATCTGGTTCTTTTGTGTACAGGCATCCTGGGGCTTGGCATGTGAACCTCTCCATCATTATGTCTAGAGGAATCTTCCTCTTTGGAAGAAGAATGATATGGTCAACTAAATCAGAAATATAGACAGCTGCCGAATGAAGAATGGACCCATGTAGAGCAACTGAAGTCAAATGATAAGTGAGAAAAGGTTCTTGAGGATTCAAAACATGTGAGGAACACTCAAGAAACTGATGTGTTGCAGCCATGAACAACAAACCATGAGTGGTAAAATCAGCCCCAAGTGTTAGGAGCGAGTGTTCAGGCAGATGCAGAATGTCTTCCTCTTTACTAGTTCTGTGAGGAGATGAGCATGTGATCAATGGTAGAGAAGCACTGGGACTATTGAGAGCGAATGCTTAGGCTCCATAGTTTGATATAGCTTCTGAAATAACTAATGAATCACATAATAAAATATCATCAACCTTATAAGAGGAAACTAACACCAAATCCCTAATGGCAGTTTTGAAGAGAAATTGCGGTATTTGATTTTTCACACCAGAATTGGTGAGAGCAGTTACAAGCATGACTGAAAATTCTTGGATTTTAAAATTTGAACCAAATAATATCAGATCAGAAAGTAAATAAGATCTAAATAGGTTCACAACAGATCCAAAACTATGAAATGAAATCAAATCCCCAGCAACAGTTTTGTAGGAGACTTGCAGTATTTGTTTCTTCACACCGTTGATGAGAACAACTACAAGCAATGCTGAAAGATTATGAATTTGAAAAATTAATCCAAGCAATATTAGATCAGATCTAAATAAGATCATATCAGATCCAATAAGGTTCATATCAGATCTAAAGAAATGGTCAATTGAGACGGTGGATGCACAACTTTCTTCTTCTTCAAAATTTTGAATTTTGGTGCATGCAATCTTGCAGGAATTTGCTGGAAGATCTAGATGATGGGGAGTGAATGGATCACTATGGTAATATGATATTTCTTCCAAAATATCCAAGGTATTACATATTTGCACACTAGCAGCAACATTAGAGAGAGAAAAATCAAATTTCTCTTCACTTTCGGAAGCAATTACTGGCAAATTTTGCACATAATTCAAAGGAAAATCATCGGTGAATGTTTGAATGGTAGTGTAGCAGTGTTTTTATTCAATATCAGAGATTTGAATGTCTTCTTCTGTTTCATCCATATGAGGAGATTAGATATCAGAGATCTCATGAACTTTTGAAGCATCAGGAGAAGGAGTCACTGCAAGGAGACTATATTCAATTTGAATTGACTTTGTATAAGATTCTGCTTCTTCTTCATTTTGAACATCTTCATCAGAGAGAGTGGAGGCTGAGATTTTTGGATCAAGGATGCTTATGGTGCTGGATGTGCTCTCCAAAGTGCTATTATGATCCTCATCAATCATTCCAAGGGTTCTTTCCAATATTTTCTAGAGATCCTTTGGGTTTTTAACAGATATTTTGAGGTAGCACATGCTAGGAGAAAGGGCCATACACAGTGTTCCATAAGCTACATCACATTCATTTAGCCAGTCATCCTTTCTCTCAAAGGACTCTTCACCAAGTCCAATAGACACCTCATAGAGATCTTGTCTCTTCAGAGATGCAATCATCTTCATCATCCATTCTGAATAGTTTGTGAATAGCGTGAAAATAGGAACTGATGAATCCAGAATTGATGAAGCCATTCGAAGTTGTACCTGCAAAAACACAAAAGGGGCACCATAAGGTCGGAAGCCTACACATTTCAGATTTTCATCACACCCAGCATAGTTGATCAAGCTTGATCAACAATTCCTTAACTTGGGGTATTAAGTGGTAAACCTTCTGCTTCTGGTGCAGAGTTGGAAGGAGCAATTTTGCTCAAAAATGATCCAGTAGGATATCTGAGGAGGAGAAGTGCCTTGTCCGTCGAGGCTCTGATACCATATTAAATTGAGCACATAGATCTGTGGAAAAACACACAACTCACAGGATAGATCACACAATTTACTCAGTTATTGAAGAATGAAACAATGCAAAAATGGCTTGCAACCGTGAATGCTTTTCATTAATCAAAGAGTAATTAGATAGTAATTACAATGAAGTACAATGGCTTAAATAGCCACATGCAATTCGAATCCACATGAGGAAATTCAAATTGAATAGACTCTACTTGACTGTAGGTAACTAAGACCTTGTCTAAATCACTGTCGGAGGACTCAATAGTTAACTGACCTTGTCTAAACCATTACCGCAGTTCAACGGAGTTCTAAAACACAACTCAAGTGTCTACTTCAGTGTTGACTGAGGCTAGCTGACTGTGGTAGGTGAGAAATGCGCCTCTCCTGCATGCAACCATGCAAACCTAGCGCTAACTGAATGTAATTGAATCCTAACTCAGCTTGACTATTCACTAACTGAACTCAACTGATGAAGGCTGGTATCCATTAGAGAAAATTTGAAGTCTATAATGGGCCTCCTAAGGAAAATGATAAAATAGTAGTTAAAATAATAAAATAATAGTTATTAATTTTGGAGGAAGAATGAAAAAACTACTTTTTTTGTTCGTATTTTCGACATATATCCCTGTGTTTTTACTCAAATTCGGAGCAGGAGAGATCGTTGGATGCAGAATGTAATTCCACATCCAATGAGTACCCACAATGTATACTTTTGATGGACCCCACTACCCCAAAAATAAGAAATTCCAGAAACACTGTGATGATGACATCATCATCACGTTTTTTCAGGAATTTCTTGTTTTTGGGGTAGCAAGGTCCATCAAAAGTATGCAGTGTGGGTACTCGTTGGATGCGGAATTAAATTCCGCATCCAATGAGCTCTCCCGCCTGAAATTTGAGTAAAAACACAAGGAGATATGTCAAAAATACGAACAAAAAAAATACTTTTATTTTATGAAAAATATGTCAATTCAACCATTATGGTTGACTCATTTTATTGAAATTCTATTGGTTCTTGAATTCCAACTCACAAAATTTATTGTTGGCGTGTTTTCTAATAAGGCCCATTTTAGACCCCAAATTTTCTCTAATGGACACTCCCAATGGCTCCTAAATTGTAGGGATTGGTCTAGGAGGCTCCTAAACAGATGCATGCAAGTGCAATGAGTGGTAGTAGACCTCAATTAGTGTTCCCCACACTTTATTAACTGGAACATGTGCCCCAATTAGGCCAAGTGGACCCAATGGTGCTAGTGACTAAAAATAGAATGGACAGACTCCCGATCTAGACATGACTCCTGATTTAGACATATGACCAAATTGGACAAGGGAGGATTAATAATCCTAACAGGAAGTTGCTCCCAGACTAACAAGAAAGTCAGTGGTGACATCCAGATGGCTTTATAAAATCAAGCATACTGTTGATGGTAGTGTGGAGAAGTATAAAGCCAGATTCGTAGATCATGGCTTCACTCAGAAAGAAGGCATTGACTATGATAAGACATTTGCTCCTGTTTCTAGGTATACTACAAATAGAACCATCATTTCTCTTGCTGCAGTATTCAGATGGAAGTTACATAAGATGGATGTAAAGATAACCTTCCTCAATTTCAAAATTGAGGAGGAAGTCTATATTGAACAACTTTAAGGATTTGTGACTCATGGGAAGAAGACTCGTGTGTAAACTGAGGAAAGTCTTGTACGGACTGAAACATGCTTCGAGAGTCTGGCATGCGAGGATGGATGGATTTCTCCATAGCTTAGCGTTTTCCAAAAGTACAGCTGACTCTAACTTGTACTTTAAGGTTGTTCATAATCATGTCTTGATACTTGTTTTATATGTAGATGACTTGTTTCTCACAGGTGATGAATAGTTGATAGAACATTGTAAGAGGGAGCTTACCTCTGAATTCGAGATGAAGGATCCCGAGTTGATGCATTATTTCCTTGGCTTAGAGGTCTGGAAAAAGCCAGGTGAGATCTTCCTGACACAAGGAAAGTATGTAGTGGAAATCTTGTAGAGATTTGGGATGTAGGACTACAAGTCTATGGGCATACCCATGACTTCCAACTTGACACAGTTGGGTGACTCAGCTACCAGTTCATAGAGTATGGACTCTACTCTGTACAGACAGGTCATAGGATCCTTGATGTATCTCGTGCATACAAGACCAAACATCTATTACATAGTGAATGCTCTGAGTCAGTTCATGTCCAACACTTATGGGCTCAGGTATACTTTCAGAAGTGGAGTATTGTTATCTGGACATGCTGATTTAGATTGGGCTGGCAGTGCAGTAAACTGGAAAAGTACCTTTAGTTACTACTTCAGTATAATATTTGCAATGATCTCTTGGTCTAGCAGGAAGCAAGATTCCATAACTCAAAGTACAGTTGAGGCAGAGTATAGTGTTGCAAGTGACGCCCTCAAGGAAGCAATTTGGCTCAGAAAACTTATATTTGATTTGTTCAGGGGAAATCTTGACTCAACAATCATCCACTGCGATAATCATATTTTCATAAATCTTTCAGAGAACCTAGTGTTTCATGATAGATCAAAACACATTGGAATGCAGTATCATTTCATCAGAGACCTAGTGCAGAGAGGTGCTCTGAAGTTGCAGTACATTCGTACGGATGAACAGATCGTAGATATCATAACCAAGCCTCTGACAACATCAAAGTTCGTGTAATTTCATGACAAGTTTGGCATGGCAGAGAATGCCTCTCTCATTGAGAGGGAGTGTTGATTTTTCTGAGCAGCATTGAGAGCCATTCTCTTAGGAGAATGGAAACACCTGGTCTGGGACCAAGGTGTGGACTCAACCTAGAGTTGAGTGATCATTATGTTGAAAGATGATATCTGGTTCAGGACCACGATATGGACCCAGTCCAGCATTGAGGGGACTCAACCTTGAGTTGAGTGACCATTCTGTTAAATGGTGACATCTGGTGCAGGACCAAGATGTGGACCCAGTCCAACATTGGGGGACTAAACCTTGAGTTGAGTGACCATTCTGTTGAATGGTGACATCTGGCCCGAGACCAAGATGTGGAACTAGTCTAAAACTGTTAGACTCAACCTAGATATGAGTAGCCATTCTTTTGACTCGGATGCACCTGGTTAGTTACCAGGAATTCACCTAGTATGGGACTAGGGACTCAGCTCGAGGCTGAGGGCCATTCTCTTGGAGAATGTAGGTGCTTGGTCCGTTACCAGGAAGACACTATGTTGCTTGTCGATGTGCACACCGTCTGCATAAATATTTTGAAAGTTGTTTCCCTAGTGGGAAAGGTGTGGCCTTGGGGCCAAGCAAAGAGTCAAGTTCTGTCACTTGATCTCAACTCCTCCGTTTAGGAAAACTCCTAACAAATCCAAGGGGGGTAGACCCTACAAAGAGTTTCTAACACTCTTGTGTTTTAAAATGTTTTTTGGTGTATGACGAGGATGGGTGTTTTTTAGGAGTTTTTAAAAGAGATTTACAATTACAGTTTAATGATCTAAATAAGTACTTAGAAGATAATTAAAGATGCACAACCACTTGACAATGACAATTTCAAAGTAAAGCATCCATAGCATGATACAAAAAATAGATAAAACAAGTGCTCCAGATAGATACTAAGCAAATCAATAATTGATAAGGCCAGTGCCAAATGGAGTCAATGTAGTGCTTGGGATGCTTGATACAAATCTTGGGTGTGCTTGAGAACGCTTTGTAAGTGTTCTTGGTAAATTTTAGGAGTGAAGTTGATTATGAAAAGGGAAAGGGATATCCAAGATATACCTCTCGATACTGGAGATATGTCCAGATAATAGTCTAAGTGGTTCCGTACAAGAACACATGGGTTGTCTGGAGTCTCTAAAGCGGTGTTCAGCACTACACCAACAAGGATGTAGCCTAATTGTGCTTTCAAGGTCTCGATAAAGTGGTTCCTGCGTTCCGAGGAAGAATTTGCTCTCTTTCGATGATTAGCGATCAACGTCGGACTTTCGTTGGTTTTATTGGGAGATTGTTTTATTTATGGTTGAAGTGGATTAAAATGTGATCATTAAAGAATCTACAACTGCTTCTGTGTATCTCACAAATGGGTAGAGCATACACAGTGTAGTAAATGTAAATTCCAATTTTATTGACTATTGTGAACAAGAACCATCAAAAAACTCTCCGACAAAGAGCACTCTTGATCCGCCTTATGGAAAGATTCAAGAGATTTATGGAAAAGGTTAAAAAGCTAAAGTAAATGAACTAAAAAAATAAACAACCAAATCTCCGACAGAGAGCACTCTTTTTCCAACATTCAGTGAGATTCAAGAGATTTTATGTTCTTTTTAGCAATTTATATGAGATAGAGAAAAAACCTTTAAAAAAAAGACGAAGCTAACCTTTCCTATTCTACTCTAACAGTTTATTATGCAGGTATAAAGCAAATAAATGGATAGATACAGGCTTCCCTCAAATGGGGGAAGAGGGGTGTGGGAGCCGTAATGCCACTTGCTTTTATTAATTATTACCATGCTTGAGGTGGATGCCAATGGTCCTTACAGATCTGGATCCAAATGATTACAAGGTTTATGAGTAAGACAAGATCAAGAGTGGTGCTCCAAGAGGTCTTCGAACAACTTAGATCTTTGATTTTCTGGTAGCAGTTCTCCTTGTCCTGGCAATAAAAGTGAAAAATCAGCCACCTGTAATGCACCAAATGTGCCAAATAAAGCATTATGAACATAAACATTTAAGTATTTAAATGATAAACAATAAGCCTAAGTACTTAATCAATCTAGATCTACTCAAAATAAAGCTTTAAGACTAGGATCTAGAAATGTACTTAAATAAATCAACCTTTGAATAGTCTTTTAAAAGAAACTAATTTACTTAAGCATTTTACAAAGTAATCAGAAAAAAAAAGATTTGTAGTTTTTTGTTGAAAGAAGAAGAAACAACTACTCAAGCTTGAATCTCTTGGAAAACTTGGAAGTTTGAAGGTGAAACCATAAGTGTTTTGATTTAGATCCAAGAAAAGGAGATGCAATTTAGCTCAACATTTTGCTCAGGATTGTGATCTACAAAAAAAGCTATCACACTTGTAACAAACATATTAGATCTGGTACTTTTCACGGTTATAAAAAAAACGAAAAAAAAAAACATGAGTTACAACTTAATAAAACATGCCTTCTTAAATCAGTAAGAGTAAAGAGTAAGTGTTAGAATAATCAACCCATAGTTACCTACCTTAGACATTCATTTTAATATTTTTTGTCTTATTACCTAGTTTTATAGATTCCACACTATGCTAGTTTCCTTCTACAAGTCCTAGAAGTCAACACATGCTAAAAATGAGTCATGGAGCACTTGAGAAACGTCCTAGAAACCCAATTTAGCATGTCTGCTTTATTCCAGATCCTCCAAAGTGCATATCTGCTTTTTTTGAAAAGTTGCCTGTTTTATTGAGATTTAAGGAAAAAGGAAAAACTAGACTAGGTGTAGTTGACTTGTTTTTTTCCCACATCATCCTCCCTCCTTTTCTCCTAATAAAAATATGTATGAGTTGTCTTTCCATCCCTTATTAGCTTGCCTACTTGACTTATCCAATTCGTGAGCATCTTGGTAGATTTGGAAACTGCTTTATGCACCTACGGGGGATTTGACTAGATTTAGTAAGCTTTCTTTTTACCATTTCGAATGGCATCCTTATGCATTCGAATCTCTTATGTAATTATATATTGTAGTAGCCTATTACTTCATAAGGTTGGCTATTGTACACTTATTGAATACAGATCACTGTTATGCTCCAATTTCAGTCTCCTTTGGTGTGAATTTTGCATGTTTGATTAGCAATTTGTGAGTGTAATTGTTCTATCTCTTGGGTTCAATTTCCACATGGTATCAAAGCCTTTGTAGATCGATTTATCTCCTTCCTTATTGCTATTGCGTGTTCGACATCTTGACTGGGAGCGCATTCTGCTGACTGGAGGGCACCGTTTCTGAGCTATGGACCAATCTCAGAAGATCATCTTGACTCCATTCAATTTCTTTGAGTGGAAAGCTGAGATGGAGATATTGTTGAGAGTGAAAGGTCTCTACAGGGTGACTATGGCAATAGAGGGAGATCCCAATGCAACTGCAGAGAAAATTAAATGGCACAACAGGAGGGATGAGGCCTATGGTCTTTTGTGTCTGAGCATTTCAAGAGACCTCCTCTTCCATATTGATGGATTGACATCACCTAATGAAGTGTGGGAGAAACTAGAAGATATTTTTGGAAAGATAGATGAGATAAGAGGACATCAAATCGAGAATGAGCTGATCTCCTTGAGTCCCAGTAGCTTCGAATCATTGCAACTCTACTTTTCCAAGTTTAAGGCCCTTGTTTTGTAATTGAAATAGTGTGGGATCGAAAAGAAGGAAGAGCAACTAGTTTTGGCCATACTCTCTAAGCTTGGTCCTGATTATTCAGTGTTTGTTTCGACCTTCCATGCCACCAAGTTGATAGCTCGATCCTGGAAGATGCCTAAGCTTGCAGAGTTCATGGAATCCCTCACATAGGAGCAAGATAAGTTGGTGATGATGGGCACCATCAAACCTTCCAAAGACCAAGCTTTGGTTGCTGGAGATTCAAAGGTGGATTCAAAAAGCAAGAAAAAAGCTAAAAATCCACTTGAGCAAAAGAGAGACAAGAACGAGTCTCAAGAGGAGCCCCAAGGTTCCAAGAAGAACTCCCAGAAGAAGAAGAACAAACGAGAAATGAGGAAGTGTGCATACTGCAGTAAGGGCTATCATCATGAGAGCTATTGTATAAAAAATAAAATTGACATGTTGACCCAAATCTTGGAGAAGAATAACATCTCCCTTCTTGATTGCTCAAAGAAGAGGGAAGGAGGATCAAATTCAGAGGACAGAGAGAGAGTACATGCCTTGGTTGCTGGCACATCAAGCTCACCTAGCTTCATCATAGACTCTGGAGCTTCTAGACATATGGTTTCGACAAAAGAGATATTCTCCTCTCTTGACATGTCGAAAGGTCCACCAATAGTTTTGGGAGATGACTCTCTCACTGACTGTTTGGGGAAGGGAAGGATTGATCTTGACCATGGCAAGTTCAATAATGTGTTGTATGTTCCAAGTCTTGTCTCTAATCTCTTGTCAGTGGATTAGATGACTCATATTGGGTCTCCAAAGGTCATCTTCTTCCCTGATGATGTTGAAATCACTGATATTTCGAATGGTAAAGTCATAGCAAAAAATGTTGTAGATCACACTTCGAAGGTATACAAGTTTTCCTATTTTCTACCCTACTCAAACTCCTCTGCTCTTTTGATTCATGCTAATGAAGCAAGCAAGATTTGGCCATCTTAACTACAAGTATATTTCTAATTTGAGTGAAAAGATATGGTCATAGGGTTACCAAAGATCAAGTTTTCTAAGGGAGTTTGTCAAGGTTGTATCCTAGGAAAACACCCAGAGCACAAGCATGAGAAAGTTAGTCATGAGAGAACCTCTGCACCTCTTGAGCTGATCCACAGTGACATTGCTGGTCCATTCCTTCATATGTCCATGAGTCAAGCCAAATATGCACTGACCTTCATAGAGGACTTTTCCAGGTATTGTTGGGTTTACTTCCTAAAGCATAAGTCTGAAGTTTTTGACCTCTTCAAAGTATTTAGATCCTTGGTTGAAAACCAGTCTGGGAGGAAACTCAAGATCCTCAGATATGACAATGGTGGTGAGTATGTCAAGTCTGAGTTCATTCAGTATTGTAAAGATGCAGGTATTCAGATGCAGTATTCAATCCCTTACACACCACAACAAAATGGTGTTGTTGAGAGAAAGAACAGATCACTGAAGGAGATGGCAACCTGCATGATGGAGGCTAAGACTTTGCCACCAAAGTTTTGGGTTGAGGATATAAACTGTGCATACTACATCTAGAATCGGGTGCCTCATAAGTAGCTTGATGTTATGACTCCTTTCGAAGCTTGGAGTGGGCACAAGCCATATGTGACCCATTTTAGGATTTTTGGCTCAAAGGCTTGGGCTAGAATTCCAACTGAAAAGAGGAAGGCTTTGCAACCCCAAAGCTAAGAGTGCCTATTTGTCGGGTATTCTGAAGATTCAAAAGGGTACAAGCTGATCAACTTGAGCACTAATAAAGCTTTCATTGAAAGAAGTGTTCAGTTCCAAGAAGAGCCTTTAGTAGCAGTTGAAGTTGGAGAGTCTAGTTCTTCACCACCAGATCCATTGATTGTAAGTGGAGTGACTAATGAGTTTGATGATTCTGATATGTCTGATAATAATGATTTTATTGCAGATCCTAACAGTCCTACAAGACCAAAATGGGCAGCAAAGACCATTCATACAGCTGAGGAGCTAGCTGGAAATCCTAGTGACACTAGGAGGACTAGATCTTAGTTTGAGAGTGCACTTTGTGTGAAAGATACTCTATTTGATGAGAAGTGCTATCTGATGGTTGAATCAGATCCACAAACACATGAAGATGCATCAGATGATCCAATATGGAAAACAACCATGAAAGAAGAATTCAGCTCGCTTCAGAAGAACAACACTTGGGAACTGGTTGATCTTCCCCTAAGGAGGAAGCTAGTTCAATGTAAGTGGGTTTTGAAGACTAAGTTTGTATTTGATGGCTCACCTTTGAAATATAATGCAATATTGGTAGCCAAGGTCTACTCACAAGTACATGGTATTGACTACAATGAAACCTTTGCACCAGTGGCAAAGATGGACTCCATAAGGCTAGCTCTAGCCATTGCAGCTTCGAAGCAGTGGGAGGTACATCACATGGATGTGAAGTGTGCTTTCCTAAATGGAGATGTCACTGAAGAGACTTACATGCAACAACCCGAAGGATTTGTTTCTAATCCATCTTTAGTGTGCAAGTTAAAGAAATCATTGTATGGGCTCACGAAAACCCCTAGGGCTTGGTATGTCAAGATTGATGGCTTCTTGCTATCACTGAGTTTTGTTCGATGCAAGTCTGATCCTAATGTCTATTTGAAGATGATTCATGGTTCTTTGATGATGGTTGTCTTGTATGTGGATGAACTTCTGATTACAGGAAGTTCAAAGAAAGAGATTGCCTCCTTGAAGGATGCAATGAAACATGCATTTTCTATGACAGATTTGGGATTGTTGAGACAATTCTTGGGTCTCGAAATTGCTCAATCCCAACATGGAATAAAAGTACATCAGTCCAAGTATGCTATGGATTTGCTAAACAAGTTCAACATGAAATATTGCAAGCCAAGCAATACTCCTTTCATTTTAGGAGTTAAGTTTGAAAAAGCAGGTTCTTCTCCTATGGTAAATAATACACTGTATAGGCAGTTGATTGGGTGTTTGATTTATCTTACACACACTTGACTTGATTCATCTTATGCAGTTAGTGTGGCTTCAAGATACATGGATCGGCTTCATGAGATCCATTGGAGAGTAGCCAAAAGGATCCTAAATTTTGTTCAAGGAACAAGAACTCATGGGATCTTCTACAAAGCAAAATCTGATCTTGATTTGATTGGGTTTACTAACAGTGATTGGGAAGGTGACAACACAGATCGAAAGTCTACATCAGGATATGTGTTCATGCTTGCAAAAGGACCAATCAGCTAGTCAAGAAAAAAGAAGAGTGCCATAGCACTCTCATCTACAGAAGCAAAGTATAGAGGAGTTGTAAATGCAACAACTCAATGTTTATGGTTGTAGGGGATACTTGGAGAATGTGGTTTCAAATTAGAGTTTTCAACTATTATCTACTGTGATAATTAGAGCACCATTCGAATATGCAATGATCCAGTTCAGAGATAGCGAATCAAGCACATTGAGTTCCATATGCATTACATCAGACAACTTGTGCATGATGGCACCATTGATCTACTCTTCTGTGCATCTTCAGAACAAGTAGCAGACATCTTCAACAAATTTTTTTGTGAGAATACCTTCAACAATCCCAAATCACTGCTGGAGATTGTTGATCATGCTATGAAGCATGATTGATGACAAGATTTCCAAAAATTTTGTTTTTCCCGTCCATGTTTAAGGGAGGATTTTCCCACTGGGTTTTTGCCTCTTTCCTTGGTTGTATGGACAAGCAGTATGTAAAGGGTGACTAATCTGTTGATGAAATTGTCATTGATGCCAACTTGGTCTTGCAGTGCCCCCACGGGATGTCTTTGGACCTTCAGTTGGTGATTTGATGACCTTGCAACCCTTGTTGGGGTCATGGAGCTCTTTTATGATGATGATGACCTTGATGCCTCTGGTGGAACCATGTACATGCCTTTGGTATGATGGAGAAGCTTATGAAACACTTATGAAACATTGAAGAAGTGCCTAAGACCCACCAGTTGGTCATGAAGCCCATTGCTAGCACTTGATGTAGACCTTGATGAAATTGTACCCTTGAAGATGTTCTTCAAGCCCTTGAAGTCTGTGTAGCGCTAGAAGAAGGTTGATGATGATGTGTGGAGTCCGCAATGGTGACAAAGGCCAGGTCCGTGTATTGCTTGAATCATGAGAAGCAGCCCATAAGTAGTCAACTATCACAATTGATGAATTAAACTTGTTGTTTCGGCTCCATTAAAAAAATGAGAAGTCGTCCCAGATCATTGCTATGTCGGCTTCAAGAATAAAAAAAAATTATAATAATTTTTTTTTAAGTCGGCCCATACAATATCTACAAGTCAGCCCCATAAAAAAATTAAAAAAATATATATTTAAATTCAAGTCAGCCCCCAAAATATGGTTAAAAATTTGTATAAATAGAGCCCTCATGCTCTCATTTGTTGAAGGAAGAATTTGGTGGAGCTCTGTGATTTTCTCTGAGGCAGCAGCAGGTTCATAGGTGGCAATAGCAGGTTCGGAGGCAGCAGGAGCATGGAAATTTCGGTGGGTAAAAGGCTTTGAGATTTTTTGGGGTCTAGGATCTGAGGCAGTCGCAGGAGCAGTAAAAATTTCGTGGGAGTAGCTCGTTTGACCTTGGAAATTCGTGGATCTGCAGCAGCATAAAGTGTGAAGCTCATTGGACTAAGGAAGAAAGCTCGGTTGACTGAGTAACTCGTGGAATGAGGCAAATTTGTAGAGGAGCAGTTGACTGTGAAATCTCGGATAATAGCAGTCCGTGTCTTTATCTTTTTAATCTTTCACATGTTAACAGTCCATCATTGTGACTTGTTCTGGGGTCTTCCAAAAGACACAGTCCACTGAAATGATTGATGATTGACCGGTCCAAAAATTGCAGAGGTTAAAACAGTCCTCATTTCAATTGACAGTCCGAGTTTGAAGGTTGGCAAGTGTCTTGCTTTTAAATTACAGCCTGATATTTTTTTTTTCCTAAATAGTCCTTATTTTGAAGAATGTGATCAGATCACAGGGTCAAAAATAGGTTGGCAAATGCACAGAATGATGTAGCCATAGTAGAAGGTATGAAGTACTGTATGAACAGCAAATTTTGAAGGTCAATATGAAGGAAGCCACAGTCATACAGCCTGAAGTACCTACAGGTCATAGTAGAGGATTAATTCAGATTTATTCAGCGTACTTCAAGGCAAATCTCTGTCTAATCTAAGTTATAACTTTTCAAGGTATGTTGCTTCTCATCCATGAAGCTTATGACTTACCTCGGTTTTCATGAGGTAATTTTCACATTGATATACTATGTAGAGAATGATGAGAGGAAATGTGTGGACAAGAAAATGTTGCATATCAATATGACATAACTGAGTATGATCTTGAAAATGATAACAACCATAAGCAAGAAAGTGTTGAGAAGTGTTTGAAGATTCCTGTAGCAACTAGGATTCATGCTTGATCAATGAACAACAGATATACACCAAGTCTTGGACAAAGCTGCAGTGAAGAAGATTACTTTTTTTTGGATCTGTTTTAAGGAGTTTGAAATTCAGGTTTACTGTGGAGACTATTGAGGAAGTCGCAGCAAAATGAAGCCTTTCATCCAACTCTGATTTCGGGTCTCTTTCTCTGAGGTAACTGCATAAAAGAAGTCTGAAATTATAGTATGTACAGGAGGACCGAAATATTGACTGAGGCAAGATGACTGTGTAAACTCTGTAGCTAACTACAGACATTTTTTAAGCACATCAACAGTCCCGGGGTAGATGGTCTTTCTTTTAAGATAAAATGATGCCCTAACTAGTTGACTGTGAAATTAGAAGGCAGCCAATGCAATGATATTTGCAGATCTGATTTTTGTGGAAATTTGCAGACCCGAGTTCATCCACAAAGATCCTTTAGTTGGGTGTTTAATAGTGTCTTAAGTGATGTTCTTATTACTGTCCTTCTTCTACAAACAACAGTACATATAGAGTGCATACAAGCACAGGCACAACAAAGAAAAATCCTTTTCTTTTGGGCAATTCTGAGCTGAGATATTGTATGGGATTTTCTTGACTATCTTCTTGAATTATGACATGAATGTTCCCATAGAAACATAGATATAGAAGACAGTCAGAAAAGTAATGAATTCTGAAATAATATCCAAGATGAAAAGAGACAACTTCCATGGTGTAACCTCACTTCTGGGGTCAGAATAAATAGGGTGTGAGAAGCCCTATGCAACAGCAGACATACATGAAATAAACAACGAGGGCAGCCTCAGTACAAAGATGAATTCATCCAAATGATCAATCTCATACACAATCACAGAAGGTTTGTGAAGTGATTCTTTCGAAGGCTATTGCAGAAGTGATTTCTCTTGAAGACATAGCTTGGTACATCAGCAGTACACAACAAAATTCAAGGCAAGTACAGGAGGCACCCAATTTGTGCATACAGTGATTTGGAAGCTCTGTCATCAAGTTAGTTTGATGAAGAAATTCTACAGCATTGTCCTTAGAGTACTCTCACAGGACAACATCAGGTGATTTCAATATGATGACATACAGTGAGAAAATTTTGAACAATGATTTAAGTAGCAAAAAGACAGATGCAAGCAGACCTTAGGTGAATTGGCCTGAACTTAAAGTCCTGTGTATTGGTAGAAAGTGGCATATACGTTTGATGTGTGAACAGTGTGGTAAAGAATGATGAACAATAAAGAAGATGAGCAGCAGAAATTGACCAGTTGTTTGATAAGAAGATCCCAGAGAATGACTAGCAGAGATACATGAGCAGTGTATAGTAGAGAAACAATATATCAGTATACAGTGATGTTTTGACAGTGGTTTGAACAATAGGTTTGACAGGTTGATGATAAGGACAGGTTGATGACAATGAGTAGCATTGAAGAACGAAGATTGATGACCAGTGATAGGAGCTGTATGATGAATTGACAGTGAGCAGTGTTGATGATGATGATCAGCAACAGAAACAGAGGATATTGATAAAATAGTAATCTTTAATTGTAAATGCAAGCTTGACTTGCTTTTGAGGTTAGGATACCTCAAACCCTTCTTAGCAGGGTCTAAGAAAACCAGGAAGGGTCTTGGATGTAGAGTAGGCGCTCTATGTATCAGTAGGTGCTGATTTTGCCTAACGGTTGTAGCCAAACCAAAACTAATACAAAAAGATTACAAAATTATATGGTGTTGTGTTCTTTTGTGTTATGGTTCTTTATGAATGAAATGCTTATGCTGTGTGAATGATGAAGTGAAAGATGTTTATGAAATGATTATGGTAGAGTAATGAAATGATGAATTGGTAGCTAACTGTGATAAGCTAAGAAAAGTTTAAAATTGGCTTCACACTGATTCACCCCCCCATCTCAGTGTCAACAATTGGTATCAGAGCCGGCCTTCGTAACGAGCCTAGCAAGCTTGAAGGAGATCCTTATACACAATTGAGGAAAAGAAAGAGTCATCAAGCAATGGCGTGCCTGTACTGGATATTGCAGATTATTTCAGTTGGAGGAGCAAAATGAAGGCTTATTTGAAGAAGTTTGGTGTTTGGGAAATTGTTATCAATCCATCCGCTCCATCAAACAAGAAAGGAAAAACAACTGCACAGAAGGAAGCAAAGAAGGACAACACTACAGTCTTGAAGTTCCTCTTGGATGGGCTTCCCAGCTCAGTGAAGGAAAGTGTAGGAGAGAACACTTCAGCAAAAGACCTATGGTTCAAGTTGGAAAGGGAGTATCAGAAGGCGAGACCAGAACCCAAAAAGAAAAATCAGGAATCAGAAGACAAGCCCCCAGAAGAGCTCAAACAAGAAGAGGACTCCAGTAAAGGTATGAACTCTTGTGATTATGATAGCTTGTGTGATGAAATTGAGAAGGTTCTTGCAGATGATGATGAAGCAATGTTGAAAGCTAAACAGAGAATTATAAACTATGTATGCAACATAGATCTCAAAGCTGATTGGTTCTTGAACAAAGTTGATCTTAATCAATCTGATTACAAGATGTTTAGGACGACAACCTTTGATTATATGGATAATCTCCAAAAGCAGAATGTTGAACTAAAGGAGTTGCTTAAGAAACTTAAGCATGAAGGAGTAGGTTGGCTGAAATTGCCGAAGGAAAAGGAAGTAGAAAAAGAAAAGCTAAAGATTGATTTGATCGATCTAACCCTAGAACAAAAGAACCATGATAAAGATTCAAAAATACTTGAAGAAGCAAGAGAGGCAAATATTGATCTGAAAACTCGGATTGAAGAAGCCAAGAGAATAGAAGAAGCATTAAGAGATCAATTGGAAGAAAAAGAAGTGACAAATCAGAAGCATGAGTTTGAGATTTTCAATCTCAGAAAGAAGATGGAAAAATCAAAGCATCATGAGAAGGTCAGCAACAGCTCTGTCAAACTCTAGGACAATTCAATTGTCCTAGATAAGATCTTAGATTGCCAAAGATCTCCACTCGACAAAACTGGTCTTGGTTTCAAGAAGAACAAAGAAAAATCTGAAGATGTCTCTTGGTCTCCGAAGAATCCAGTAGCAGGTCCGTCAACGTCCAAAGCTGCTCCCCAGGCACCTGCACATGACAGCAAGGATTTTGGAAGTTCAAAGATGAAACAAGGAGTTAGGTCTGTTCATCAAAGCAACTTCATAAAGGAAACAACTACAAGACCCAGGTATGAAAATGGCTTCAATGGTTATTGTTATTTGTGTTCTAAATTTGGTCATAAGGCTATGGATTGTAGGTTCTATGGAAGAAGAAGGGCTGGAAGCCCCAATGTCTCAGTTAGATGTTGGACTTGTAAACAAGTCGGACATGTTGTTGCCACATGTCACACATTGAGATGTTACACCTACAGTGGGTTTGGACACAAAGCCCATGAATGTGCCAGTCAAAGAAGTCAAGCAAGAAGGAGTACTCCATACACATCAACAAGAAGATTTGAAGATCAGAAGACAAACATCTACAATTAGGGATGGAGAAATGAAGTTGATCAAAGAAGTGTTGGAAGCTCTAACAGCTCAGTCAGATGTTGGTCACATTGCTGGACATTGTTGTACGATGAGGTGCTATAGATGCAATGGCCTTGGGCACAAAGCTCAAGATTGTTGGAGTACATGGAAACAATCCTTGAGAAGTTACCTAGACAACTCATCAAGGAAAGTTAGTACAAATGAAGGAACAAATGCTCAAAGAACAGATGTCAAGAAGCAAGTATGGATGAGGAAGACAGAGCAGTTGCAGATAGGAGAGGTTGATCAGAGCAGGGAGGATGGCTACCATATGGCAAGCCAAGTGTAAGGTCTCTCAAAGACCTTAACACACCTTGAGTTCATGAGGCTAGAGAATGAACTCAAAGGAGAAATGATGGTTACTCCAGGCATAGAGACAGGTCCTAGGATCGTGCATATTGATAGGGGGAGCAGTCAGCAGTGATCAGAGATCTCAGACACAAGTATGTGGACACCCTTTGCCATTGATGCCAAAGGGGGAGAAATGAAAACAAAGGAAGAAATGAAGACAAAAGGGGAGCATACTCATAGGGGGAGCATGAGTTGTTGTCATCAATGACAAAGGGGGAGATTGTTGATGAAATTGTCATTGATGCCAACTTGGTCTTGCAGTGGCCCCACGAGATGTCTTTGGACCCTTAGTTGGTGATTTGATGACCTTGCAACCCTTGTTGGGGTCATGGAGCTCTTGTATGATGATGATGACCTTGATGCCTTTGGTGGAACCAGGTACATGCCTTTGGTATGATGAAGAAGCTTATGAAACACTTATGAAACATTGAAGAAGTGTTTAAGACCCACCATTTGGTCATGAATCCCATTGCTAGCACTTGATGTAGACCTTGATGAAATTGTACCCTGAAAGATGTTCTTCAAGCCCTTGAAGTCTGTGTAGCGCTAGAAGAAGGTTGATGATGATGTGTGGAGTCCGCAATGGTGACAAAGGCCAGGTCCGTGTATTGCTTGAATCATGAGAAGCAGCCCATAAGAAGTCAACTATCACAATTGATGAATTAAACTTGCTGTGTCGGCTCCATTAAAAAAATGAGAAGTCAGCCCAGATCATTGCTATGTCGGCTTCAAGAATAAAAAAAAATTATAATAATTTTTTTTTAAGTCGGCCCATACAATATCTACAAGTCGGCCCCATAAAAAAATTCAAAAAAAATATATTTAAATTCAAGTCGGCCCCCAAAATATGGTTAAAAATTTGTATAAATAGAGCCCTCGTGCTCTCATTTGTTGAAGGAAGAATTCGATGGAGCTCTGTGATTTTCTCTGAGGCAACAGCAGGTTCGGAGGTGGCAATAGCAGGTTCGGAGGCAGCAGGAGCATGGAAATTTCGGTGGGTAAAAGGCTTTGAGATTTTTTGGGGTCTAGGATCTGAGGGAGTCGCAGGAGCAGTAAAAATTTAGTGGGAGAAGCTCGTTTGACCTTGGAAATTCGTGGATCTGCAGCAGCATAAAGTGTGAAGCTCATTGGACTGAGGAAGAAAGCTCGGTTGACTGAGGAACTCGTGGACTGAGGCGAATTTGTAGAGGAGCAGTTGACTGTGAAATCTCGGATAATAGCAGTCTGTGTCTTTATCTTTTTAATCTTTCACATGTTAACAGTCCATCATTGTGACTTGTTCTGGGGTCTTCCAAAAGACACAGTCCACTGAAATGATTGATGAATGACCAGTCCAAAAATTGCAGAGGTTAAAACAGTCCTCATTTCAATCGACAGTCCGAGTTTGAAGGTTGGCAAGTGTCTTGCTTTTAAATTACAGCTTGATATTTTTTTTTTCCTAAACAGTCTTTATTTTGAAGAATGTGATCAGATCACAGGGTCAAAAATAGTTTGGCAAATGCACAGAATGATGTAGCCACAGTAGAAGGTATGAAGTACTATATGAACATCAAATTCTGAAGGTCAATATGAAGGAAGCCACAGTCATACAACGAAGTATTCTTGCTGAAGTACCTACAGGTCATAGTAGAGGATTAATTCAGATTTATTCAGCGTACTTCAAGGAAAATCTCTGTCTAATCTATGTTATAACTTTTCAAGGTATGTTGCTTCTCATCCATGAAGCTTATGACTTACCTCGGTTTTCATAAGGTAATTTTCACATTGATATACTATGTAGAGAATGATGAGAGGAAATGTGTGGACAACAAAATGTTGCGTATCAATATGACATAACTGAGTATGATCTTGAAAATGATAACAACCATAAGAAAGAAAGTGTTGAGAAGTGTTTGAAGATTCCTGTAGCAACTAGGATTCATGCTTGATCAATGAACAACAGATATACACCAAGTCTTGGACAAAGCTGCAGTGAAGAAGATTACTTTTTTTTGATCTGTTTTAAGGAGTTTGAAATTCAGGTTTACTGTGGAGACTATTGAGGAAGTCGCAGCAAACTGAAGCCTTTCATCCAACTCTGATTTCGAGTCTCTTTCTCTGAGCTAACTGCAGAAAAGAAGTCTGAAATTCTAGTATGTACAGGAGGACCGAAATATTGACTGAGGCAAGATGACTGTGTAAACTTTGTAGCTAACTACAGACATTTTTTAAGCACATCAACAGTCCTGGGGTACATGGTCTTTCTTGTAAGATAAAATGATGCCCTAACTAGTTGACTGTGAAATTAGAAGGCAGCCAATGCAATGATCTTTGCATATTTGATTTTTGTGGAAATTTGCAGACCCGAGTTCATCCACAAAGATCCTTTAGTTGGGTGTTTAATAGTGTATTAAGTGATGTTCTTATTACTATCCTTCTTCTACAAACAACAATACATATAGAGTGCATACAAGCACAGGCACAACAAAGAAAAATCCTTTTCTTTTGGTCAATTCTGAGCTGAGATATTGTATGGGATTTTCTTGACTATCTTCTTGAATTATGACATGAATGTTCCCGCAGAAACATAGATATAGAAGACAGTCAGAAAAGTAATGAATTCTGAAATAATATCCAAGATGAAAGGAGACAACTTCCATGGTGTAACCTCACTTCCGGGGTCGGAATAAATAGGGTGTGAGAAGCCCTATGCAACAACAGACATACATGAAATAAACAACGAGGGCAGCCTCAGTACAAAGATGAATTCATCCAAATGATCAATCTCATACACAATCACAGAAGGTTTGTGAAATGATTCTTTCGATGGCTATTGCAGAAGTGATTTCTCTTGAAGACATAGCTTGGTACATCAGCAGTACACAACAAAATTCAAGGCAAGTACAGGGGGCACCCAATTTGTGCATACAGTGATTTGGAAGCTCTGTCATCAAGTTAGTTTGATGAAGAAATTCTACAGCATTGTCCTCAGAGTACTCTCACAGGACAACATCAGGTGATTTTAGTATGATGACATACAGTGAGAAAATGTTTGAATAGTGATTTAAGTAGCAAAAAGACAGATGTAAGCATACCTTAGTTAAATTGGCCTGAACTTAAAGTCCTATGTATTGGCAGAAAGTGGCATATACGATTGATGTGTGAATAGTGTGGTAAAGAATGATGAACAGTAAAGAAGATGAGGAGTAGAAATTGACCAGTTGTTTGATAAGAAGATCCCAGAGAATGACCAACAGAGATACATGAGCAGTGTATAGCAGAGAAACAATATATCAGTATACAGTGATGTTTTGACAGTGGCTTGAACAATAGGTTTGACAGGTTGATGATAAGTACAGGTTGATGACAATAGCATCATTGAAGAACGGAGATTGATGACCAGTGATAGGATCTGTATGATGAATTGACATTGAGCAGCGTTGATGATGATGATCAGAGTTGAGAAGATGATCAGCAGCAGAAACAGAGGATATTGATAAAAAAGTAAGATTTAATTGTAAATGCAAGCTTGACTTGCTTTTGAGGTTAGGATACCTCAAACCCTTCTTAGCAGGGTCTAAGAAAACCATGCAGGGTCTTGGATGCAGAGTAGGTGCTGATTTTGCCTAACGGTTGTAGCCGAACCAAAACTAATACAAAAAGATTACAAAATTATATGGTGTTGTGTTCTTTTGTGTTATGGTTCTTTATGAATGAAATGCTTATGCTGTGTGAATGATGAAGTGAAATATGTTTATGAAATGATTATGGTAGAGTAATGAAATGATGAATTGGTAGCTAACTGTGATAAGCTATGAGAAGTTTAAAATTGGCTTCACACTGATTCACCCCCCCTCTCAGTGTCAACAAACCCCCCCCCTCTCAAATCACTGCTGGAGATTGTTGATCATGCTATGAAGCATGATTGATGACAAGATTTCCAAAAATTTTGTTTTTCCCGTCCATGTTTAAGGGAGGATTTTCCCACTGGGTTTTTGCCTCTTTCCTTGGTTGTATGGACAAGCAGTATGTAAAGGGTGACTAAGCCTTGTTGCTAGGCCCTATATTTTTCTGATATTTACTCATAAATTCATGCTTAAGGGGGGGTGCTAGAATAATCAACCCGTAGTTACCTACCTTAGACATTAATTTTAATTATTTTTGTCTTATTACCTAGTTTCCTAGATTCCACACTATGCTAGTTGCCTTCTACAAGTCCTAGAAGTCAACACATGCTAAAAATGAGTCATGGAGTGCTTGGGAAACATCCTGGAAACCCAATTTAGCATGTCTTCTTTATTGCAGATCCTCCAAAGCACATATCTATTTTTTCTAAAAAGCTGTCTGTTTTATTGAGATTTAAGGCAAAAGTAAAAGCTAGACTAGGTGTAGTTGACTTGTTTTTTACCCACATCATCCTACGTTCTTTTATCCTAATAAAAACATTTATGAGTTTTCTTTCCATCCCTTATTATATTTCCTACTTGACTTAGCCAATTCGTGAGCATCTCGGTAGATTTGGAAACTGCTTTATGCACCTATGGGGATTTGACTAGATTTAGTAAGCCTACTTTTTGACCATTTCGAATGGCATCCTTATGCATTTGAATATCAAATGTAATTATATATTGCAGCAGCCTATTACTTCATAAGGTTGGCTATTGTACACTTATTGAATATAGATCAATGTTATGCTCCAATTTCAGTCTCCTTTGGTGTGAATTTTGCATGTTTGATTAGCAATTTTGTGAGTGTAATTGTTCTATTTCTTGGGTTCAATTTCCACAGTAAGTAAATAAATTGACAATTGCAAATATTTACTCTACATGCTTTAAGATAACCTTCTTGTTCGGGTACACATGGTACTCCCAAAAGACCGAACACCTTGAGCAACCGCTTCATACAAATAGATCACAGATCAAAACACCGATGTTTGTCACGTGGTTAAAACCCTCGAGAGGGAAACAGTCCATGACCCCAGCCAAATAGCTACTTGGAGCAATTTATTATGCAAAAGAAATAAAGTTACATATGAGCTTCTCATAATCTATCAACTAGCCAAGGACCCTCTATTCTCTTTAAATAGAGATCATAGACCAATCGAGTGTTAAGCCATGGATCAATGGTAGGTATGATCTAAGAGAAGTTCAACCATCAGATCACTCTATGTCTAGAACATATCATGACCGTCGGATTAAAATATTTACAAATGCATACTAAAGAAACACACTTTTACCTAACGAATATATTACATAAGTTGATCTTAACTAACTCCTAAGTGTCTAAATATCCTAACATCCCCCCTTAAGAACAACTTGGGATAGGATTGAAGGATTTACAAAAGTGACACTATTAGGAGAAGGAAGGAGGCATTAGAGCCTATCACCCCTTAAGGACACATTCCTGAACTCCTAACATAGACCGAAGTTTAGAAAACTTCGCTTCTGTAAGAGACTTGGTGAAGATGTCTGCAACTTGATCATCTATAGGGCAATAGAGCATTTCAATAACACTATCATGAACAAGATTTCTGATGAAGTGCATGTGTAGCTCAGTGTGTTTTCTACGCTGATGTAGAACTGGATCTTTGGCAAGCTTTATGGCACTTTGATTGTCGCACCAAAGTTGAGTAGGCTGCTGCTGCTCAAATTCAAACTCTAAAAGGATCTGTTGAAGCCATAAAGCTTCCTGATTGGCATTAAATGCGACTCAATATTCTACTTCTGCTGAGAAAAGAGAAAGAGCTTGTTGTTTCTTACAAGCCCAAGTGACAGGTCTAGATCCCAGACTGAAAAAATAACCTGTAGTAGACTTTCGATCATCAGGATCGCTGGCCCAATCTGAATCAGTGAAACCAACCAACAAAGGTTTTCCCCCTGTATTGTAATGAATCCTAAACTGAATTGTACCTTGAATATATCAAAGTATTCTTTTTGCTTCTTTCCAGTGACTTTCATGAGGAGTTTGCATATAACGGGCAACACGACCAACGGTAAAGGAAAGATCAGGACGAGAATGAGTCAAGTATAAAAGACTACCAACAAGCTGACGATACAAGGTGGCATATAATTCAGGGGAAGTACAAGTGGCAGAAATTTTGACTCCAGACTGGAAGGGAGAAGGGGCTGGTTTACAATCTTTCATGTGGAAGCGATGAAGAAAGTCACAAGCATACTTAGACTGGGAAAGAAATATTCCTTCTTTGGTTTGCAAGACTTGGAGACCAAGAAAATAATGCAAATGTCCTAAGTCTGACATTTCAAAATTTTTCTAAAGACTGGATTTCACATGGGTTATAAGTTTAAGGTCACCACCAGTAAGGACAAGATCATCAAAATAAAGAACAAGTATGATGAGATGGTTTCCTACTTTCTTGGTATAGACATTGGGGTCAGAATGGCATCTAGAAAAACCAGTGTCAATGAGAAAGCTATCCATTTTGGCATACCAAGCTCTAGGAGCTTGCATAAGGCCATATAAGGATTTCTTAAGGAGACAGACAAGGCTAAAGTTATCCTGAACATATCTAGGAGGTTGTTCCATGTAAATTTCCTCCTGTAAATCACCATGTAAAAAGGCATACTTGAAATCCATTTGATGGACTTCCCAGTTATGTAAGGCTGCAAGGGAAAGAACAAGGCGGATGGACTCATTTTTGTGACAGGAGAAAAGGTTTCATTGTAGTCAATCCCTTCAACTTGGGAAAAACCTTTGGCAACTAACCTTTCCTTAAGTCTTTCAACACTTCCATCTGATGCATACTTAGTTCTGTAGACCCATTTACATCTGACAAGTTTTCTTCCTTTTGGAAGAGGAACAAGATCCCAAGTATCGTTCGCCATTAAGGAACGATATTCTTCATCCATAGCTGCATCCCAATCTGGATTTGCTGAAGCTTCTGCAAAAGTTTTTGGATCATGATTCTTAGAAACTTTAGCCAAAAGAGAAGAGGCTCGCTGAAACTGAGAACGTATTCGACGTTGATCTCTAGAATCACCGGCAAGATCACCAGCTGCTTCACATGTTGAATGGACCCATCGAGGAAGCATTGGTGCTGTTGCAATTGGAGGAACATGAGCAGGCGGAGGTGGATTTTCAACCTCATTGTCATCATCATAAACTGGAGTTGGAAACCTATCAAGGAAGTTGGAAGAAGAAGAAGAAGGCACAATTGCCGAATCAGGCTCGTAGGCCAAAGATGGCACACCCACCAAGTTAGGCTCGCATGCCAAGAGATTTTCATCAAATTTAACATCTCTTCTAATGATTATATCATGAGAATGTGGCTGGAGAAGTGTATAACCTTTTACATCTTCTGAATATTCAACAAATATACACTTTTCACTTTTAGGCTGCAATGCTTTCCGTTTTTCATCCGGAATGTGAGCCCATGCTTCACAACCAAACACACGAAAGTGACATACATCTGGTTTAATTTTACTCCATGCTTCTTCCGGTGTTATACCTTGTAAAACTTTAGTGGGTGTGCGATTAAATATGTAATTTGCACAATTTATGGCCTCAACCCAATATTGAAGACTTAGTCCCTTAGATTGGATCATACAATTAGCCATTTCTTTTAAAGTGCGGCTCTTCCATTCAGCTACACCATTTTGTTGTGGTGTATATGGAACAGTGTGGTGTTGTTGGATTCCTTGTTTAGTGCAAAAAGTAGTGAACTTGTTGTTAACATATTCTCCTCCATTGTCAGATCTTAACTTAATAATTTTCCAGACCAGATTGTTTTTCAACAAGGGCCTTATAGGCCAAGAACATGTTAAATACTTTTCTCTTAAGCTTTAGGAAGTAAACCCAAGTGCGTTTGGAGTAGTCATCAATGAAAGTTAAGAAATATTTGGAACCAGAAAAGGAAGCAGATGGTAGAGGACCACACAAGTCACTATGCACAAGCTCCAAGGAAATCGAGGCGTGCCAAGAGGTACGTTTGTCAAAACTATCCCGATGATGTTTTCTGAGTACACAATCGCAACAAACACCATCCTTGCAAGATACCATCGGAAGACCAATCACCATATTGTCTTTACATAGTTGTTGCAATGAGGGATAATTTAAGTGACCAAATCGCTCATGCCAAAGTTTTCTCAAGTTATCGCTATGAGCAACAAAAAATAAAGGAAAAGGTGATGACCCAAAGTTGTTAAATTTGTACAACCTGGTAATATCATCAACAGTTCCAGTAGCAAGGACATTTTGAGGATTTTTAAAATCCTTGATTACAACTTGGTGAGGTGTAAACGTCATAGTTCTACCTTCACCCGAATGAGTAATTTGATAGAATGATAACAAATTGCAGGAAAATTTTGGAACACATAGTACATCACTGAAATGACCATTTTCTACTGGAACTGTTCCAGATCTTACAACACTTAGAGATCTATCATCACCAACAAATATTTGTTTGGTGTTACATTCATGCATAGTAGAAAAGATAGCTTGATCCTTAGCCATATGATAAGATGCTCCAGAATCAATGAGCCATTCATTTGAATTAGAAGAAGAAGATGCAGTATAAGAGTAACCAGAAGCACAAAGTGCATGTCCATGAGAGTTAGATTATGAAGACGAATCTAGGCTGATGTGGTGATTCTTCATTGCTGCTTCCAAGGCTGCCATCTTCTTGAAACACTTAGATTCATCATGATTATCTTTCCAACAAAAAATGCAATGACGCTCAGTCTTCTTTTCTTTTAGCTTCGATCCTTTGTCATTTTTTAAAGGAGCTGACTGAGAGGGTTTGGGACCCTTGTTGTTTGGATTATTATTGCAAAAATTCCGTTTCTTAGGAGGCTTGGACTTTTCTTTCTGTTGGGACAATAAGGCATTCCTAGATGTATCTTCAGATTTACCGAAATGGGTGTTTCTGGAACAAACGAAAATAGTTTTCGATGAAACGAAAACTATTTCCCAATGAAAACGGCGCTACGAACGTAATGGAACAGCTCCCACAAGCCACAAATACACAGAAAATCCAAAAATAGAAACCCTTTCAAATTTTTGGCAACACCGGTTCCAGATCTTGATCAAAACCGAAAGCGGCTCTTCATAAACGCTCTGATACCATGTTCGGGTACATAGGGTACTCCCAAAAGACCGAACACCTTGAGAAACTGCTTCACACAAATAGATCACAGATCAAAACACCGATGTTTGTCATGTGTACTGTTTCCCTCTTGAGGGTTTTAATCACGTGAGAAACATCAGTGTGTTGATCTGTGATCTATTTGTGTGAAGCGGTTGCTCAAGGTGTTTGGTATTTTGGGAGTACCCTTTGTACCCGAACACTTCTAAGCAGGATCGATTATGAAATAATAAAGCATGAAAGAAATGCATCAATATCACCTCATCCACCTAAAATATGCACCCATAGAATCACACTTGTAAGCCTCCAAATCCTTCAACTTTATTCAAATGATAACAATAAACAAATTACATTAGCAAAGGCTCCTTCCTTCCATCATCCACACTGAAATGGGAGAAGAGACCTCTTATTTATAAAAAAGACCAGCCTCAGGGGGGATTTAATGAACTGAAGATTGACCCGGAGTGTAACTGAGTTGAAGAGGAGTCTCACTAAGCTAAAATGAACTAATCAAAAGTGGCACTGGAGAGGTAGATGCCACCTCTCCTACCAACTCACTCCCCAAAGGCCACATCACCCAACCTCCTCACCAAACTCCACACATGCGATCTTTCCCTCATGCGAATGTGCGGACTCACGGGATCATGCCATCCTCAAAATAATGAAAGTTTCAACACCATAGTGTATGGAAATTTCCACAACATATCATATCAAAAGCTTTTTTTTTATCCTCACGAAGAGGGGTCCACCCTCCACACCAATCGCATGCATGCAAGGCTATCCTGAGTCCATGTTGACATGACCCTCTTTACTTGAAATAAATCATAGCATTGGAAATATACGATATACCATAATTTTTTTTATGTGTAGGGGGTCCACACTTAATACAATCGCACCCTCCACACTTGCTAGCATGAGCTCCTCTAGTGGTTGACGCCATCACTCCAAAGAATTAATCATAACCACTTTCCTTTTTTTTAACCCAAAGTCTAAGATTGCCACTCAGTGAAAGAGGATCATATACCAAAAAGGCCCACATGCCCAATCACCTTCCCACTAATTTTAATTGATTTTTGACTTTTAATACCTTTGACTTTTGGGCATTTTCTCAAGAATTAGCATTTAAATGCGATTGTGATGCTCTGTTAGTCAAATGATGCTTTTCAGGGTGCTTTATCTGCCCAAAACATAGTGAAAGTAGCTCTTAGGGTAAATATGTTTCTTTGGGCTTGAAAATGAGCCCAACCATGCCAAAAAAGGACTCTAGATCACACTTTTTTTACATTTTGAAATTTTCCATTTAAACCATTACAAATGGCTTAAAAAATGGAAAAAAATTATTTTTTCACGTAATCAGATGAAACTCTAGGGGGACCTAGTACATGTCCATACAAATCAATTTGAATGCTTAGCATGTTGAAAAACACTGACATGAAGGATATAATAATCTCCTAAGGCCGAAACACCAAGACGACTACCCCAGCTTTGGAGGTGTGAGTGAAAAACTCATAAATTACTAGTCATTTGTTCAACAACCAATAATAAACAAGGGGAAAAACACTCTCGGCTAGTCGACTTAATTATGGGAAGCTGATCCTTTTATAAAAAATTAATTGCCAAAATATTTTTTACAATTTCCCCAAGGGGATATGAACATACATTTAATTAAAAAAGAGGCAAAAAAAAATCCCCGATGAATCGCAGAATCATCTGAGCACTGATAATGAACAACTGGCTTGTTCATGACTTAAGCGGATCACTAGAAATCCACTAAGTGAAAAATTAGTGGATAACACACTATAAGCCCTAGATCAAGTCTAGGCATGTGTGATACTCAGACCTTGATCAGTGGGCTTTTCGATCTTCTCCAAGGCTTAGCTACCCTTGGTTAAGACACCTTAGTACCCGATCTTGGTGTCACATAGAGTGTGAGATAAAAGCATTAGTCATTCTCTCTGTTTATGATGATGTACTTTCAGTGGTGATGAAAGGTCACCTTGACCACAAGGGGATTGAAGAAGGCTAAAGAAAAAGTAAAAAATACATAAGGACTTTTGGACCACAAGCAAAAGTAAAAAATACATAAGGATTTTTGGACCTTAAGCAAAAGTAAAAAATACATAAGGACTTTTGGACCACAAGCAAAATTAAAAAATACATAAGGACTTTTGGACCATAGGTAAAAGTAAAAAATACATAAGGACTTTTTGGACCACAGGAAGGCTAAAGGCAAAAGTCAAAATTAGAAAAGAATAAAAGAATAATATTTTGTTCTTTCTAATTTTGGTCCACTTACAGGTGACTCAAATGATATAAAAGAAGATCAATTCATTTCATTATTAAACACACTTTCTCTCACAGGTACAGTTGCTCCAACTGAAGATTGCATACGTAACTGAAGAAAAGGAAGGTTGATGTGATTCCCTAGCATGGATTACTCTAGCTAGGGCATTCACACTTATTTTCTACAAACACTATTCTAGGGTTTCTACAGTTGCAAGGTTTTATCAATTTTGTGAGTTAAGGGTTTAACTCTACCTCATCTTTTCTTCACAGCTACTTCTCCAAACCTCAACGGATAGTTATTCCGGGAAACCACAAGTTTACGGGAAACCCCCATCTTCACAATTGCCCTCATTCTTCTCACAGGAAGCCTATACGGCACTCGGGCAGGGTACCCTTCCTCTTGATAGTCCTTACATAGCCTCTGAGTTGCTACAACAGACTTGGGACAGGCTACTTGAGCTTTCGGGATGCTACATCAAGCACTAGGAAGGATGCAAGTGCCCATGGGATGCTGTAGTAGGCTCAGGGCTACTTGTTGAGCCCTCTGGCCAGCAACACAGACCTAGAGGTAGTCTAGGTAGGCCATCATCCTACGAGCTTGCAGCAGGTGGGTCCGGCAGCCCTTCAGGCAGCCGGGATAGGGCCCGGACTGGTATGGGAAACAGGAAAAACAAGGCCGGGAAGGTAGAGTAAATTCAGGTAGCACAGTAAGATAGGACCTATTAGGTGCAGTGGAACTTAGGCATGATAAAATAAGGTTTGGGCAGACAGAGAAGGGAAGCATGCAATTTCTGGGCTAGAGATAGAATTAGGGAAGCAAGCCCTAATTTATGAAAAGGCCCTATTTGGGTATTTGTTTGTAAAATTGATATATCTTCTGTAATTGTGGATTTGCGGTACAAACTCGGTTAGAGTTTGTGCAATTTATGAAAATCTCAATCATCTCATTTATGAGATGAATTACTAATGCTTTTGGGATTTTTCCCTAGTGAAGAATCTTGTGTTCAATGTGTTGATGTGATTGATGTTGTTTATTGCACTTGTCATTTGTTTATGTTAGTCTGCAATTTTTAAAAGTGTTCCTGCTAATACTAAAAATTCAACATGGTATCAGAGCTTAGCATGTGAAGACACATTAAAGGGAGATTGTTGTTGTCTTCCTAGACCTTGGGATAAGTTCTGCAAACTTAACATTTGACCAAATGGCAGAGATGGCCGTTAATATCTTCAGCTAGAGGTGTTTTGAAGTTGCAGTACATTCATACATATGAACATATCACAGATATCTTGACCAAGCCTCTAACAACATCACAGTTTGTGTGCTTTCGTGACAATATTGACATGGTAGAGAATGCCTCTCTCGTTGAGAGGGAGTGTTGATTTTTCTGCGTAGCATTGAGAGCCATTCTCTCAAGAGAATGGAGACACCTGGTTTTGGACCAGGGTGTGGAATCAACCTAGAGTTGAGTGATCATTCTGTTTAATGATGATATCTAGTCCAGGACCACGATATGGACCGAGTCCATCACTGGGGGACTCAACTTTGAGTTGAGTGACGATTCTGTTAAATGGTGACATCTAGTCTAGGACCAGCATGTGAACCCACTACAGCACTGGGGGGACTCTACCTTGAGTTGAGTGACCTTTCTGTTGAATGGTGACATTTATTCTGAGACCAGGATGTGGAACCAGTCTAGCACTGGTAGACTCAGCCTGGATTTGAGTAGCCATTCTTTTGAATGGAGGCACCTAGTCAGTTACCAGGAATTCACCTAGTCCAAGACTAGGGACTTAGCCTGAGGCTGAGGGCCATTCTCTTATAGAATGAGGGAACTTGGTCTATTACCAAGTATTTGACCTAGTGTCAAATTATGCAGCCTATGGTTGAGGCACTGGTCTGTTACTAGGAAGACACTATAATCCCTAGACTGGGTCTAGGCATGTGTGACACTTTGACCTTAACCAGTGGGCTTTGTGATCTTCTCCAAGGCTTAGCTACCCTTGGTTAAGACACCTTAGTACCTGATCTTGGTGTCACACAGAGTGTGAGATAAAATCATTAGTAATTCTCTCTGTTTATGATGATGTTCTTGAGTGGTGATGAAAGACCACCTTGACCACAGGGGCACTTGAAGAAGGCTAAATCAAAAGCAAAAATTACTTAAGGACTTTTGGACCACAAGTAAAACTAAAAAATACATAAGGATTTTTGGACCACAAGCAAAGGTAAAAAATACATAAGGACTTTTGGACCACAAGAAAAAGTAAAAAAATACAAAAAGACTATTGGACCATAGGTAAAATTCAAAAATACATAAGGACTTTTTGGACCATAAGGAAAAAGTCAAAATTAGAAAAGAATAAAATAATAATATTTTGTTCTTTCTAATTTTGGTCCACTTACATGTGACTTAAAGGATATAAAAGAAGATCAAGTCATTTAATTATTATACACACTAGCTCTCACAGGTACAACTGCTCCAACTGAAGATTGCACAAGTAACTGAAGAAAATGAAGGTTGATGTGATGCCCTAGCATGGATGAGTCTAGCTAGGGAATTCACACTTATTTTCTACAAACCCTAAGCTAGGGTTTCTAAAGCTGCAAGGTTTTATCAGTTTTGTGAGTTAAGGGTTTAACCCTACCTCATCTTTTCTTCACAACTACTTCTCCAAACCTCAATGAACAATTATTCTGGGAAGCCACAAGTTTACGTGAAAAATCCATCTTCACGGTTTCCCTCATTCTTCTCATGGAAAACCTCTACGAAACTCAGGCAGGGTGCCCTTCCTCTTGACAACCATTACATAGACTCCGAGTAGCTACAACAGACTCGGAGCATGCTACTTGAGCTCCGGGGCTGCTATAGCAAGCACTTGGCAGGATACAAGTGCCCACGGGTTGTTGTAGTAGGCTCGGGGCTACTTGTCGAGCCCTCCGGATAGTAGCACAGACCCAAAGGAAATTCATGCAGGCCATCATCCTATGGGCTTGCAGCAGGTGGGTCTGGCAGCCCTTAGGGCATCCCGGAAAGGGCCCGAATAGGTATGGGCAGCAGACCTATCCTCGGGCAATAGGAAAAACAAGCCTGGGAAGGTACAGTTTGGGCAGCAGAGTAAGATAAGACCGGGCAGGTACAGTGGAACTTGGGTAGGATAAACAGGTTTTGGGTAGACATAGAAGGGCAACCTGCAATTTCTGTGTAGGAGAGAGAATTAGGGCAACAATCCCTAATTTATAAAAAATCCCTATTTGGGTATTCGTTTGTAAAATTGACATATCTTCTGTAATTGTGGATCTGTGGTACAAAATCAGTTAGAGTTTGTGGAATTTTTGAAAATCTCAGTCATCTCATTTATGAGATAAATTACTAATGATTTTGGGGTTTTTTTCCTTTAAAGTTTCCCGAGTGAAAAATATTGTGTTCAATGTGTTGATGTGATTGATGTTGTTTACTGCACTTGTCATTTGTTTATGTTAGTCTGCAATTTTTAAAAGTATTCATGCTAATGCTAAAAATTCAACAGCTTGTCTCCTTGTGTTTGAAAATGTCTTTGATTGAATTAGTACGTCTTCTTGTGTGAAAATTGCCTTTATGGCATAACACAATTTCTCAAAAGCTAGTCTAAGATTTAACAATACCAATATAGTGAAGTATATAGCCCTTTAACTTGTTGCATGAAATTTGTTGTTTTTTGGTCCAAATGTCATCTACATTGCCTTTGTCAAAGAATTTAAGGGTAGAGCAATGTTGGAGTTACATGTGAAAATCTTTGAAAATAGTTGGTCATCCTCTTGTAGATTCTTAACTCTAATAGGTGTATGTCATCATTAATCACTCCATCACAATTGTAATCTTCTCCTGATTAACCGGGAATTTGTGTTCATCAATGATATAACTTAGGTATTAAATCGAGTTCATAAAAAATGAATTTTTCTTGGGTGCAACTAGAGTATTCACTTCTCTAGCTCATAGATTTCAACATTAACATGATGCAAATATTCTTTCCATGTTTTACTATAGATGAGTATGCCAACAAGCTATATAGTCATAAAGTTGTCAAAGTACAGTCAATGCATCTCTTTCACACCTTGAGTTGTTGTAGGTCCATGACTAATTCAAACAAACAACAATCAACTTGTAGAAACCATCTTTTTTCTTGGAAGTTGTCTTCTAAGTGTCTTTGTCCTTCTTGCACACTTGGTCATATCCATTTATAGGTCCCACTTGTTGAAGTACATGGCCTCCAAAGTTGGTCAATAAGGTCTTGATTTTTGGTATGGAGTACTTGTTCTTTATATTAATATATTTTTGTGGCTCTTTGCTTGATGCATATTCTTCACACAATGTTCTTCTTAGAAAAAACATGATAGTTAATCCACATGGAGATCTATATGGTCATCACTTCCTTTTATTACTATATAATTGCTTTTAGTGGACCTCTATATTATGTAGTATGGAAGATTGGTGCATTTCTATGTCTGGAAGACAGACAATCTGTTGTAAATTAGTTATATTCAATGTCACTTAGATTGGAGGTAGTTAATTGGCTTCTTGAGGACATCAACATACCTATTCATTACATTGCTATGAATTTTGGTCCAAGGTGAGAACCCAAGGTTTAGATATTTGCACTTAATTCACCACCAAGAACCTTGCCAACATGTTGAATTGAAGTCATAAATTTCCAATGCAACTTTCAACGTATATCTTTGAACGAATTTTTCAATTCTTATGTTTTGTATTTTTCGTATATTTGCCATTGCAACAAAAATATATACATTCTACTTCAAAAGGAAAATGTTTCTACCATTATGCTACCATTCCACATCCTACATTATCGTCTACTTGTAGAACAAAATATAACAGAATTGAATATTACTTATAACTATTCATAATTAGTTGGACTTGAAAAAATCCCAAAACAACCCAAGAAAGAGAAGATGGCTTGTCCTATGTCAATATGGGGTACTTCAAAATGTAAATCAATCTATTGCATTGAACACACCAAGGCATGCCACACAAGGAGAATATATTTAAGTTGAATATGGGAAGAGGTTGTTAATACCATGAGTATATGATTAACATATCATGTATAGTTGCATTGGATGGATAGAATCCAAAACAGGTTTGGTGTGGTAAGCCAATTGATTATTCTCATTTGCATATTTTTCATTGTGATTCATTTTCCCATGTGCTTAAAGAAAAATGTCCAACCATGACCCAAAGTCAAGGAAACATGTTTTTATTTGCTATGATAATACTATAAAGGGATATAAACTATGGGATCCCACTGACCACAAGTTAATTTTTATCTAATATGTTATTTTAATGAAACCTCCATGCAATGGAAAGAGGTGCAACAAACACCAAGAAACTCATAATATCTACATGTCCTAAGATGCATTTAGAAAGGTATTCTTCTAATTTTTGTCTTATTATGCTTTGTTAATTGATAATAGTAACCTAGTTCATTTTAGGAAAGCTAGAGAGTATGGTTATGCAGATAAATGGAGGAAAGCCATGGATTATGAAATGAAAGCACTACACAAGGATGAAATATAGGGACTTGTGGACCTTCCACTCGGAATAAAGGTTGTTGGAAATAAGTGGGTGCATAAAGTAAAGAAGAACAATGATGGGTTGTTAGCACTGGAATTAATCCAAAGGTTGCGGAAGGCTCGCACCCAGGAAACAACAAAACCACTTTCGAAGAGAGAACTGGCCTTCTACTCTTCCGAGAGGGATCTCTCACCAAATGTCAACAATTCCAGATATATATACAAATGAAACTATAAATTGTTTGTAAAATTGGTTGAAACAAAACACAACACCATTGGGCGATGGAGTCAAGATATACAATAGGAGTAATTAGAACTTAATACAAGCGATTTCAACACAGGGGCAAGGTAGCCACTCAATCATAGTCGATTCATAATTGTCTGGTGGAAAGGAGGAACATGAACAGACCATCAACATAGAGCATTGCAAAAAATGAATTCTGTATCAAATTTAGAAGAGAACTTTGGTGAATACCTGAAACAACAGATGGAGCATAGCGAGTATGAATTCCGAGCTGTTATACCCTAAGTCTCAGATATGAAAGAAAACAAAACATGAGAGATAAAATCGAAAAACATTCACATAAGAAAGGAAATAATAGACTGTAAGTGCGAATGACACATGAATCCCTGTATGAAGATGCCGACCTCGGATCTGCAATTATATTAAAATCCTCTTGAAAAACATACACAACAAAAATTACATACGTTTCAACCCCTTCTCCTTCTTTAGGAGGCATATTTATAGTATTTGGTTTTCCCAGACCGACATCTAGGACTCAAAATTTGTTACAATCAGAAGGACAACCTCTAACAGCCTCTTAGGTGGCACATTGGCTGTGACTTGCATGAAATGGCCAGACAATGAAATGTGAAACGCGGGATGAAATAGGCACGAGAGCATCCCATACTCCCATTTGGCAGGTGATGACTGTACAAAGCTCTGAGAAAAGCGACCGTTGGGAAGGGCATCAACGCAGAGAAAATTTCTTGTGTACCATCATTGTCACTTCTACGAGTGCGCTTTGAGTTTGGGTGACCCATATTGTTGGATGACTCTCCATAAATCGGGACCAGGCAAGGTCACAACTATCATGTCGTATGCTTGCGCTTGGAGCTCCATCGTTTCTGGGTATGAAATATTGGGGACTTTGGAGCATGCGGCTTTAAAATCAAACAATAACTCGAAATCACTAGCCAATCTGTCGAAAACGACCTTCCTTGACAACGCTTGTTGCATATCTCCAAATTTGCTGTGGTCCGATCGGCAATGCACTAGGCACACCTGATACTCCTTTTGAGACATTAAAGGACCCTTTTCTTCCCAGAAAAAGGGGAGCCCTATGCTTACCGATGGTTTGAATAACTTGACGACTTCTCGGACTTTGTGCTCAATAAATTCTATTTTGGCCCGTACCGTCTCCATCATCATGTGCTTAGCCACTATCTTTCTGGCTCCAGAGACAACATCGATCCTATTTTGAATACCATATCTGCTAGCGGACTCGTCTGACATAGAGCTCAGGAAGGTTATGGCATTCTCCGCGGTCACCAAGGGCCTTTTGTTCACTTCTGCCGATACTATCTGGGCTTGTTTCTTGGCTTCTCTCATAGCAATTTCCTGATCTTCAATAATATCTAGGTAGGGCCGAAATTTGTCAGCTTCCATGATGATTTGATCCCAGATCAGATGCCTAGTGCCTTGCAAGGCAAGTTTTCCGACCACCTGTTGGCTCAATTTAGCATTTTGTTGAGCCAGTTCTTGGCATTTCTCCTTTTCCTTTTCTCTTCCTCGTTCCTCTTTGACTCTTTCCTTTTCCAGTTCCTCAACCTGCTATTTCAGTTTAATGAGCTCAGTATCCTTTAAGCCTATCTGGGACATTGCTCTGGAGAGGGAGCTGGTATCTATTTCTCCAGCCATACCTGTGAACTGAATTGTATTCTCCGTGCTCCTGCTTTGAAGCTCATTTTCCTTCATTGCTAATCTGGTTTTCAATTCTGCCTCGCTATTCTTCAAAAGCTGGATATCTGCTTCCCACTGTCTCCCCTTTTCTTCAAGCTTCAGTAGCTTAGCCTTGCAGTCAGTAAGCTTGGAGTTCAATACCTCTTTTTCCCTTTCAAAGTTAGCCCATTCATCTGCTTGAGCAAGCTGGGTGCCAAGGATTTTTAACTTCTTTTTTAAGGTCTAGATCTCCTTTTCTTTTTCATCGAGCAATTTCTGAACCAAAATCCCTTTCTGCGCAAATCCGTCTATTTGCATAGCTTCCTTTTGTAAGTTGTTGATTTGGGCTTTGAGTGCTTTATTCTCCACTCTTGCCTTCCTTAAAATATTTGAATTTTTCGCCATATTCTCCTCTAGCTTAGACATCTGTATGGTAGCTGTAAGTAGTCTGGTATTCAGTATATCCCTAGTCTCTTTGTTCAGGTGTATGATGTCGGTATTGGGAACCTTTGAAAGGTTCACACTGACCTTGGACACCTTGTTCCCCATTGCGAGGGCTAAGTTAAGGGTATCAGTGGAATGATCCCTTATAGTTTTTAGTGCCACATTGGGGTGAGGAAACCGTGAGGCTTCGTTGTATAGTTCTGCTGTCTCCTCGAAGGTTTTATCAGCCCTCTCTCGATAAGACCTCAGCCATTCTTCTTTGGACGCATGCTTTCTCGGAGTCAGTCTGTCAAATACATACTCTTGTATTTGCAATTCGGCTGCCTTGGGATATTCTTGTCACTGTTCTTTTATTAAATTCTTCTTCTTTCCCTATCCCCTTTTAACCTGAACCAATTGTTGTCCCGGTTCCACCTTCTGTTTCTTGGGCATGTTGGCAGTGTCCATTTCTTCAGTGTCCATGGGCCCTGGATCCCCTCTTTTCATTGAACTTGTCGAATAGCTGACCAGTGATGAGAATTCCCCCCGCTATCGTAGCTATTGTAGCCAACTCTCTTTGGGGAGACACTACCCTCGGTAGCTGTGAGCCAGTGTCTTGTTCTCAGCTGGTATCCATTGGGGAAGGATTAGGGAAATCGTCCCAATTCGCTGCTTCTCTAAGTATAGGTATCTTAGTGTGCTCAAAGGGCCTGCATTTGTGAGCTTTCCTTCTTTTGGAAATCACCTGGTGAGGATCATAATTTATTGCTTGTCCTGTGGAAAACTCCATGCCTCTAAGAAAGTTGGTGACCAGGGGAAAAGCAGCCCTGCTTCTAGCTGTGTATGATTTTAATTCCCATGGAAAAATCAAACTTGAACTTTTCTTAAAGTTCAAGAAGTGTTCTTCTTCAACAATGAGTTTCTGCTGGATTAATTCTAGGGAGAAAACTGTGGGGGTTGGAAAAGCCGGTAGGATGTAGGGTGGATGTATGAAGCCATACAACCTTATGGTCGTTCCAAATTCTGTGAGGAACCAGTCCCCTATCTTCTTGCTATTTGACAATTGTAGCATTTGCCTCATCTTAGGAAACACCCTGGGTATCTTTTCATGAAAGAAGAGTTCATATATTTCGGCCATCAACTGGTTCATGAATTTACAGTAATCCGTGGCCATATCAGCAGTGATTGCCAATTCTGGTACTTGTAGGTCCTCCTCATTATAGGCTATGAATATCCTTAGCAAAAAGGACTGGAATCTGAACATTCTAGTGTCGTGGAAGTTCGTTAACTGAGAACGGATGTTCTCAGCCAGGAACTCATCAAATTTAAGGAAACAAGACTGACTGGACTGTCCAGGCAATTCGGGTTTGGCCGGTCAAGTACTTAAGATGAACAAAAGACTCAGCAATGACTCTGGGACGTACACGTCGGTATCTAGACCTAGGAACTGACTGGCCAGGGATATACACCACTCAGTTTCTTCATTGAATTGGTTGAGGTCTATAGGGTAAGATAGGTCGATGGGTTCTCCATTAGGTTTAGAACAGGCCTTCAGGAAGGTTTCTTTACTTTCATCAGTAGACTCTCTAAAACAACGTACAATGTCTTCTTCTTAATAGTCTTGGGATATGTGGGTGAATTCATCTGGGATATCTAGGGGTTTGCAGATGACAAAATATTGAATTAGGCAAAGGATTTTAGACTTAGACTTATTCATAATAAGGCCTTCGGTGACAGAGGAATTATTTGCACACCATTCGACAATTTCAAGGCAATGGGGGGTTTGGTTGACAGAGAAGAAGTGGAAGAAAGATTTAAAAACAGCCCAAGTATCTCTACCTCGGTTCTTAAGAGCTTCCAATTTTCCTGTGGCGGTTTCAATAGCTTCTCCCACTAGGATGGTATAGGAAATACCAACATTTTTTTCCAACAAGATCTCTTTTATCCTCCGACCTGCAGCCTCAGGCTCTACATCATCTCTCACTCCTACCACTTCTATTTCGTCCATTTTCAAATAACACTGAGGAGGTATCAAGGGCTTACCTTGTTAGGTAGCACAGTCTCCTGGTCAGTCTGGGTTGGCGCTCTGGATGTGGTTGGATATTCGACGGCTTCGAGGTTTCAGAAAAGACAAATCTTTGCAACTTCGTGTGGGCCTTCTTTATAGCTTTTCTCCCAATCATAATCTTCGCGCATTTCTTAGGCGATTTGCACCATATATTTTACTCTTCGCGACCTAAACCGTATATATGTGGGGTCCTTTATGCCACGTTTTTCCTTACCTAGCGCATGCACAGCCCAACCGTTGATCGGGACAGACTTCCTTCACAACCTTCGATCTGGACGGACCCCACCATTCTTCGTGAAGCGAGGTTCTATTTTCCTCTGTGCTACTCTAGATGGCGAAATGAACTATGACCATCGATCTCCCTTCGATCTCATACGCATCGTCAATCAAAACGACCCATACCAATTTTCACAATGCTGAATTGTTAGTTTTGTCCTCGCTAGTTTGGGATGCAAAATCATTCTCAGCTGTAGATCTTCTTGGGTCCCAATCTCGACCGTTGGATGCATCCGTTGTTTAAGCTGTTTCGCAAATCTGAAGAAGTGGCTTGGGTCAGGCATGTTCACCATGCATAATGGTTTGACGCCGTTGATCTGCCCTCTGATCATCCTCAACCTTCGATCATGACTCCCCTTTAACGCCCCCAGTGCGCCCAATGCTTTCTTCTTAGCCTCACTTCCCTGATCCACAGACTATTTCGCTGGCTTTCGACGTTCACTACCATGGCTTACCCTAAGACTGAGCGCTATCTTGTGTGTGCCATCATCTCTTTCTGTGAATACTACACTGCCTTCTCAACACTTCTTGACGGGGCTGAAGGACGCGAGTATCACTTAAGCCCAAAATTTAACAGAGTGTTAACAGATGGATTGTTTGGATGGTATAAAGATCTCTTGATGGATAAAGGTTATGTGCAAAAGTCAGGTATAGACTTTAGTAAAATATTTTTTCAAGTTGGGAAGTTAACCATTGTAAGAGTTTTACTTTTACCTATAACCATAAAGGATTTAGAGTTGGAGAAACTTAATGAAAAACAACTTTCATGCATGGTGATCTTGAAGAAGGTATTTATATGGATAAGACATGAGGGATATAAAGAAAAAGAAAAAGAGCATTTGGTTTGCAGAATAAAGAAATATATGTATGGATTGAAACTGTTTCTAAGGATGTGGTACAAAAAAATTAACACCTTCATGAAGAGGCAAGGTTTCAGTAGAAGTGAAGTTGACTATTGTGCATATTATAATAAGTTTGACGATGATAGTTTTATTATTTTCTTGTTGTATGTTGATGATATCCTACTTGCAGACCCCAACATGATGAAAACCATTGATCTTAACACTATCATTTTTTAATCCAAAATCTGACAGCATAGTGTTGATGAAATTGTCATTGATGCCAACATGGACTTGCAGTGGCCCCACAGATTTCCATTGATGCCACCAAGTACCACTTACAGTGCCTTGGACCTCTTACAAAGTGGGTTTGATCCTTGGACCCCCTATAGAGTGGGTATGTTCCTTGAAGCACATTGTACCCAGTTGACAAGGTCCTTGTACCCACAAGAATGGATCTCAAAGCCACCACCTTATTGAAGATGCTGAAGACCCTGCTGATGGTGTTGAAGACCTTGTAGATGGTCCTGAAGCCTTGATGGATGATGAAGAAACCCTAGATGGGTTGGAGAAGCATTAATGACCCATTCTGTGGTCATTCATGCTCTGATGGTATCATAGCACCCCATGAGAAGACCCAGCTACCCCACAGATGATGTCATGATGGATCTTGACCCTTGATGGTCTCCTAGTGTGGTTGAGGTGGTTGAAGAAGCCTATGAAGCCTCTTGTTTGTTGAAGAATCCTTGATGAAGTCCTTGGACTCACACTTAATGGCTTGATTACCTTGCAACCCTTATTGGGGTGATGGATATCTTATATGATGATGATGACCTTGTATGGTCCTTGACAAGATATGGAACCCTTGGTATGATGAAGAATCCCATGGAACACCTGATGAAGACCCTGATACCCTTACAAAGGTCATGAATCACACTACTTGCACTTGATATGGTTATATGGCATGATGATGTGGTCTTTGGTGACTTAATGAAGTCATGGAAGCTTGTGAAGACCTTGATGCCCATTGATTGCACCTGATGTGGTTAAGGAACCACACACATATTGGCTTGATTATGGTCCATTTAGTGACAATCTTGAAGCCCATGATGGCACCTTGCACATGGCATGCCATTAAAATCCCTATTAGGTTGATGCAACCCTATGAAGATGTGGAGGACACACTCCCATGAATTTTAAATGACATGGTTGACGTTGAAGGATGTTTTAAAAGAAAAATAATAAAAATACATAAGGTTGACCATTGAGGTAGTAAGAAAAATAATAAAAAGACAATTTTGACCATTGAGGGGGTAAGAAAAATAATAAAAATACATAAGGTTTACCATTGAGGTGGTAAGAAGTTTAAAGTCAAAAATAAAATTCAAATTAATAAATTTTTTTACCTTTTTGGCCAGCATTGGATATGTCCACTTGAATATGTATTTAAACACATTATCACACTTCAAAAATATATCAAGCATTTCATTTGATCATCAATTCTCTCATTATTTTCGTAACTCTCGGAGAAATGTGCAAAACTTTGTGGAGGAGAAATTTATGGACATCTTCACTAAAATTGGCATAACTTTCTCATACAGAAGCAGAATTACAAAATTCTTGGCTCGTTGGAAAGCTTGTTACAAGGGATATGTGGTGACATGATTTAGATATTATTTTAATTTTTCTACTGTTTATTCATCTTGTGATCTTCAAAAATATATGGTTCATGCTTTTGCGTTTCTCTTGTGATGACACGTCTCTCATGGATAAAGTTCATCTTTGATCTTAGTATGTGAGACTCTATATTGGTATATATATTTGGAGTCATTATGGAGGCTATGATGAGATGCATACCCTATGACGATGATACATACCTATGATGAACTTTATCCATGCATGACGATGCATGCCTCATGATCAGTAAAAGAAGAGCATAATTGCTTGTTTAATAATTGTCTATGATGAGGTATACATGAGAATATTGACCAGCTTGATTAGTAGTATTAATGAGTAGAAAAGAAGGACCAATAGTGATGAGAAAAGTTGATGTGTATAGATAATTGAGAAGCAGAGATGAGCAACAATGATGAGGAGTGTCGACCAGCAAAGTGATGAGTAGATATTGATGTGCAGAGCAGAGGTTGGTTGTGCAACATAGCCATATGATTGCTTGCAAGAAGAAACTTGCAATTGAATATTGGAATCCTTAAACCCTTCTGTCACATCCCTAACCCTTACTCGACAGAGAGGATGCGACAACATCTATCAAACCGGGATGTCTAAGCCCCCATGAACATAATACATATGTAAAATGCATTGAACTTAAACCATATAAATACACAGATGCATAATAAAATGTACATGATATATACATCGGAAGGAAATCATTCATTCAACACATTTATGCATGCAACATGTTCATGATAATTTCATAATAATTAATAAGCAAATACAGTTGCAGAACTTAAATAAACAAGAATACTTATCTTTGGAGAAGCTTGTCCCTTAACCAGTAATGTCGCTGCAACGTTCCACCCAACCATAGACCAATGCGCTCTTTAATCTCTCAGCAACACTGTCACCCCCAAGTTGGGAATGATTTTCCCTAAGGAATAAGGAACACTAGCATACTTTCCCCATAGCCAAGGATGCAATAAAACTCAGTCAAGCTAACACAATTGGGTTTATCAGAATTACGCAGGCAGTGGTTCACACTTAGCCAAATTCATATGACACACAACCAAGCCAACATATGGGTTTATCAGGCTACCGACCAAGCCATCCTTCCAGTTGGGTTTATCAGGCTTCCAAGGAGGTGGAAAGAATGACTACTAAGCTAGTGAGCTCAACCCCAGAGCTATGAAAACCCACATTGAATCTAGCCCGATTTCTAAACAATTACACACCTGACACAAGGAAGCATTTCCTTCTCTGCTACACAGTCCCTCAGGCCATGCCTTCCCTTCCAGTGCTATTCAGGGCATGCAAAGAAGAAAATCGGCCTTCTAGATTGGTCTGTGAGGTTCTTTCACACACTGGGTCTATTAAGCAAGTCTAGAATTTTTTTCCATTCCTTCAATCAATTCAAATGCCAAACATGGATGCACACATAGTGATCTCAGTCCTGGTATTTATTAGAATGTAGCCAATGCTAGGGATTACACACACACACACACACCGGAATTTATGAATTTCTGAACATTGTCGATGCCAGACCGACTGCTGCAAAAATACCAAAAACGAAAATGTTGCTGGTCTGTCAAATCAAAGACACAAAATCGGATTCAGGGCAATCATGTTCAGGAAAACAACTAGCAAACTGGAAAAATGTGAAAGAGAAAAATTCCGAACAGGAAAACCAAAATCGTGAAAGGAACAAATTGCCGAACAAGGGAAATCATGAAGGGTTCAAACTCGGAATCGTTTTTGCTTGCTTGCTACTGCGTGAATGCCCAATTGGGTTTCCAAAAACGTTTTGTTCAATCCAAATCGTGAGGAGAGTTGAAATGCTGCCGCATGAGGGAAAAGTGGTTGTTTTTGGTGTTTTCTTGCCCAAGAAAATTTAAAAACGTTTTTCCAGAATTGGTGCTCTGCCCAATTAGAATTTTTGCCCACTCTTCCAATCCCCCACTCCCTCATCCTTAGGAAAAATCATGCCCCCATCTAATTTAGTTGCGTTGACATAGCTAATTGTGGGTTTTAATAAAATTTGCAATTTTAACATAATGTCAAGCTTTTTAATGTTCAGCTAGCATAAAAAAAAATACCTTCGGCCCAACCTTAATTATCGAAACATAAACACTAAACCAATGGTGGGGCGTTTTTCTAGCTCCACACCATGATTATTTATATCATAATATTTAAATGCAAACAGGGTGAAAACCAGGGTGTTACACCTTCTTAGTTGGAGCTAAGAAAACTGGGTTGGGTCTTGTTATTGAGTTGGTGTTGATTGTAATCGAGAAGATTGTTGTCTTTCATGTACAATAAATAAATATCAAAATTCCAAATATTCTTGTGTTTCTTGATGTGATGATTGTATGGTTGATTTAGCCGATGCATTTGATTATGTAATTCATGACATAATGATTAATATATTATGGTTGACTAAAAGAAGGTAAAAATGTTTAAATTCCTTACACATTGATTCACCCCCCCTCTTAGTGTGGCCATTGTGTCCAACAATTCGTATCGGATCCGGCCTTCGTCACAAGCCTAACAACATAGAAGGATATATTTAGACACAATGGAAGAAAATGAAGAGTCATCAAGCAATGACATGCTCGTACTTGATATGGCATATTATTTCAGTTGGAGGAACAATATGAAGGCATACCTGAAGAATTTTGGTGTTAGGGAAATTGTGATCAATCCACCAACTCCATCAAACAAGAAGGTCAAATCAGCTGCACAGAAGGAACAATACTACATTCTTGAAGTTCCTCATGGATGGACTTCCCATCTCAGTGAAAGAAAGTGTAGGTGAGTACACTTCATCCAAATACCTATGGTTCAAGTTGGAAAGCAAGTACCAGAACACGAAAAGATTGATAAAAAATCAGAAGACAAGCCCACATAAGAGATCAATCAAGAGGAAGACAAGCAAAAAGAGGACTCCAATAAAGGTATGGACTCTTGTGATTGTAATGATAGCTTGTGTGATGAACTTGAGAATATTCTTGCAAATGATGATGAAGAGCTATCAAAGGTTGCACATGAGATACATCTCACGTTGCTGAATATTGATCTCAGAGCCAATTGGTTTCTAAATATAGTAAATTTAAACCATAGTGACTTTATGAAGTTTAAAAAGAAAATCTTGGCATCTTTGAATAAATATCAACATAAGACCATGGCAATGAAAGTGTTTCTTGTGAAGCTCAAAAACAAGGACAAAGAGTTGTGGGATCAAATGAAAGATAAGGATGCTGAAATTGAACAACTAAATATTGAATTGATCAGTCAAAAGAAAGAACCAAAAGATCCTGTTGAAAAACTTGAAGAAACTAGAGAGTTCAATCATGATTTGAATACTCAGCTGGAGGAAGCCAAAAGGATAGAAGAAATCTTGAATATTCAGCTAGAAGAAAAGTAGGAGACAATCTAGAAGCTGGAAATGGAGGTACTTGGTCTCAAGAAGAAAGGTGAGAATAATGAACCCTTTGTCAAGTTCAAGGGTAGTTCGGTTGTCATAGATAAGATATTGGATTTCCAGAGATCTCCACTCGACAAAAATGGTCTTGGTTACAAGAATGAAAAGGAAAAATATGAAGATGACACATGTTCTCCGAAGACTCCAAAAACAGGTCCATCAATGTCTAAAGTTGCTCCACATGCACCTGAACATGACAACAAGGAATTTGGAATTTCAAGGATGAAACAAGGAGTTAGGTATATTCCTAAAAGAAAGCTAAAAAAAGAAATAACTCCAAGACCCAGGTATGAAAGTGGTTTCAATGGTTATTGTTATTTTTGTTCTAAATTTGGTCATAAAGTTGTGGATTGTAGACTCTACGGAAGAAGAAGCAGTGGAAGGCCCAATGAATCAGTCAGATGTTGGACATGTTGCTGCCAATTGTCACACATTGATATGCTACACATGCAATGGGTTTGGTCACAAAGCCCAAGAATGTGTGAGTCAAATAAGTCAACCAAGGAGGAGTTCTTCGTACACATAAACAATAAGATTTGAAGACCAGAAGACAAAGACATATAGTCAGGGACACTCTTAGGAATGGAGACATGAAGTTGATCAAAGAAGTGTTGGAAGTTCCAACAACTTTGTCAGGTGCTGGACATGCAACCATGTTGGTCACATTGCTTCATATTGTGGTATAATCAGATGTTATAGTTGCAGTGTCCTTGAGAACAAAGCTCAAAATTGTTGGAGTACACGAAAACAACCCTTGAGAAGTTTCCCATACAACTCATCAATGAAATCTAGTACAGATGAAGGAACGAATGCTGAAAGGATGAATGCAAAGAATCAAGTATGGATGAAGAAGACCGAATCGTTGCAGATATGAGAGGTTGATTAGAGCAGGGAGGATGGATTCCATATGTAAATCCAAGTGTAAGGTCTCTCAAAGAGGTTAGCACACCTTGAGTTCATGAGGGTGGAGGATGAACTCAAGCAAGAAATGATGGTTACTCCAAGTATACAGACATGCCCAAGGATCGTGCATATTGATAGGGGGAGAAATGATCATTGGTCAATGGTTTCAGATGCAGATATATGGTCACCCTTTTCCATTAATGCCAAAGGGGGAGAGATGAAAACAAAGGGAGAGTGGAAGAAAAAGGGGGAGCATGCTCATAGGGGGAGCATGAGTTGTTGTCATCAATGACAAAGGGGGAGATTGTTGATGAAATTGTCATTGATGCCAAAATGGACTTGCAGTGCCTCCACAGATTATCATTGATGTCACCAAGTCCCACTTATAGTTCCTTGGACCCCTTACAAAGTGGGTTTGATCCTTTGAACCCTTATAGAGTGGGTTTGTGCCTTGAAGCACCTTATACCTAGTTGACAAGGTCCTTGTACCCACAATGATGGATCTTGGAGCTACCACCTTGTTTAAGATGCCAAAGACCTTGCTGATGGTGTTAAAGACCCTGGAGATGGTCCTGAAGCCTTGATGGACGATGGAGAACCACTATATGTGTTGGAGAAGATTTAATGACCCATTATGTGGTCATTCATTCTATGATGGTATCATAGTACCCATTGAGAAGACCCAACTACCCCGTAGATGATGTCATGATGGATCTTGACCCTTGAGGGTCTCCTAGTGTGGTTGAGGTGGTTGAAGAATCCTATGAAGCTTCTTTCTTGTCGAAGAATCCATGATGAAGTCCTTGGACCCACACTTAGTGGTTTGATGACCTTGCTACCCTTATTGGGGTCATGGAGCTCTTATATGATGATGATGACCTTGTATGGTCCTTGATAGGATATGGAACCCTTGGAATGATGAAGAAGCCCATGGAACACATGATGAGGACCCTGATGCCCTTGCAAAGGTCATGGATCCCACTACTTGCACTTGAAATGGTTAGATGTAATGATTATGTGGTCTTTCGTGACTTAATGAAGTCATGGAACCTTGTGAATACCTTGATTCCCATTGCTTGCACTTGATGTGGTTAAGGCACCCACACACATATTGGCTTGATGGTGTTCCATTTAGTGACAAAATTGAAGCCCATGGTGGCACCTTGCACATGGCATGCCGTTGAAATCCCTAGTGGCTTGATGCAACCCTATGAAGATGTGGAGGATACACTCCAATGAATTTTGAATGATGTGGTTGAATTTGAAGGGTGTTTTAAAAGAAAAATAATAAAAAAACATAAGGTTGACCATTGAAGTGGTAAGAAAAATAATAAAAATACATAAGGTTGACCATTGAGGTAGTAAAAAAATAAATAAAAATACATAAGGTTGACCATTGAGGTGGTAAGAAAAATAATAAAAATACATAAGGTTGACCATTGAGGTGGTAAGAAGTTTAAAGTCAAAAATAAAATTCAAATTAATAAAAATTCTTACATTTTCGGCCAGCATGAGATATTTCCACTAGAATGTGTATTTAAACACATTCTCACAATTCATAAATATATCAAACATTTCATTTGATCATCAATTCTCTTAGTATTTTTGCAACTCTTGGAGAAAAGTGCGAAACTTTGTGGAGGAGAAATTTATGGGCATCTTCACTAAAATTGAATCATAATTACAAATTTTTTGGCTTGTTGGAAAACTTTTTAAGAGTGTGGAAATTGAACCCAAGTGATAGAACAATTGCACTCACAAAATTGCTAATCAAACCTGCAAATTTACACACAAAGGAGATTGAAATTGGAGCATAACACTAATCTGTATTGAATAAGTGTACAATAACCAACCTTATGAAGTCATAGGCTGCTGCAATATATAATTACATGAGAGATTCGAATGCATAAGGATGTCATTCAAAATAGTCAAAAGCAGGCTTACTAAATCTAGTCAAATCCCCCATAGGTGCATAAAGCAGTTTCCAAATCTACCTAGGAGCTCACGAATTGGCAAAGTCAAGTAGGAAAGCTAATAGGTGATGGAAAGACAACTCATACATGCTTTTATTAGGAGAAAATAATGGAGGATGATGAGTGCAAAAAACAAGTCAACTGCACCTAGTCTTACTTTCCCTTTTTCCATAAATCTCAGTAAAGCAGGAAACAAAGCAGAGAAAGCAGATATGTGCTAGGGAGGATCTGGAATAAAGCATATATACTAAATATGGATTCCAGGAGGTTTCCCAAGTGCTCCATGACTCATTTTTATCAATTTTGACTTCTAGGACATGCGGAAGACAAATTGCATAGAGTGGAATATTGGAAACTAGGAAAATAAGACAAAAATGGATTAATTAATGTATAAGGTAGCTAACTATGGGTTGATTATTCTAACACCCCCCCTTAAGCCTAACTTATGAGTAAATATCAAAAAAATATAGGGCATAGCAACAAGGCTTAGTCACCCTTTACATACTACATGTCCATTTAACCAAGGAAAGAGGCAAAAACCCAGTGGGAAAATCCTCCCTTAAACATGGGCAGTAAAACAAAATTTGAAAATATTGTCATCAATCATGCTTGACAGCATGATCAGCAATCCCCAGCAGTGATTTGAGATTGTTGAATGTATTCTCACAAAAAACTTTGGTGAAGATGTTTGCTACTTGTTCTGAAGATGCACAGAAGAGTAGGTGAATGGTGCCATCATGCACAAGTTGTCTGATGTAGTGCATATGGATCTCAATGTGTTTGGTTCTCTGTATCTGAACTGGATCATTGCAAATTCAAATGGTGCTTTTATTATCACAATAAACAATGGTTGAAAACTCTGATTCAAAGCCACACTCACCAAGTAACCCCTGCAACCATAAACATTGAGTTGCTGCATTTACAATCCTCTGTACTCTGCTTCTGTAGATGAGAGTGCAATGGAAGTCTGTTTCTTGCTTGACCAACTGATTGGTCCTTCAGCAAGCATGGACATATATCCTAATGTTAACTTTCGATCTGTGTTGTCACCTTCCCAATCACTGTCAGTAAACCCAATCAAATCAAGATCAGATTTAGCTTTGTAGAAGATCCCATGAGTTCTTGTTCCCTGAAAAAAGTTAAGGATCCTTTTTGCTGCTCTCCAATGGATCTCATGAGGCTGATCCATGTATCTTGAAGCCACACTTACTGCATAAGAAATATCAGGTCAAGTGTGTGTAAGGTACAGTAAACACCCAATCAGTTGTCTATACAGTGTATTATTTAGCATAGGAGAAGAACCTTCTTCTTCAAGCTTAACTCCTGAAAGGAAGGGAGTCTTGCTTGGCTTACAATATTTCATGTTGAACTTGTTCAGCAAATCCAAAACATGCTTGGACTGATGTACCTTTATTCCATGCTGGGATTGAACAATTTCGAGACCCAAGAATTGGCTCAACAATCCCAAATCAGTCATAGAAAATGCATGGTTCATTGCATCCTTCAAGGAGGCAATTTCTTTATTTGAACTTCCTGTAATAAGAAGGTCATCCACATACAAGACAATAATCATCAAATAACCATGAATCAGCTTCAAATAAACATTATGATCAGATTTGCATCGAACAAAACTCAATGACAGCAGAAATCTATCAATCTTGGCATACCAAGCCCTGGGGGCTTGCTTAAGCCCATACAATGATTTCTTTAGCCTGCACACAAAAGATGGATTAGTAACAAACCCTTGAGGCTGCTGCATATATATCTCTTCAGTAATATCTCCATTCAGGAAAGCACACTTCACATCCATGTGATGTACCTCCCACTGCTTTGAAGCTGCAATGGCTAAGGCTAGCCTGATGGAGTCCATCTTTGCCACTGGTGCAAAGGTCTCATTGTAGTCAATACCATGTAACTATGAGTAGCCCTTGGCTACCAATATCGCCTTATATTTCAAAGTTGAACCATCAGCAGCAAACTTAGTTTTGAAAACCCACTTACATTGAACTAGCTTCCTCCCTAGGGGAAGATCAACTAGTTCCCATGTGTTGTTCTTTTGGAGTGAGATGAATACTTCTTTCATGGATGTTTGCCATCTTAGATCATGTTCTACATCTTCATATGTTTGTGTGTCTGATTCAACCATCAGATAGCATTTCTCTGCAAACAAAGGGTCTTTCATACACATGGCACTCTCAAACCGATATCTAGTCCTCCTAGGATCACTAGGATTTCCAGCTAGTTCCCCAGCTGCATGAATGGTATTTGATGCCCATTTTGGTCTTGTAGGACTATCAAGATCTTCAATTAAATCATCATTATCAGACATATCAGATCAGCAAACTCATTTGTCTCTTCACTTACATTCAATGGTTCTGGTGGTGAAGAAGACTCTCCAACTTCAACTGCTGCTAAAGGCTCTTCTTGGAACTGAACAATCCTTTCAATGAAGGATTTGTTTGTGCTCAAGTTGATTAGCTTGTACCCTTTTGAATATTCAGAGTATCCAACAAATAGAAACTCTTGGCTTTGGGGCTGCAAAGCCTTCCTCTTTTCTGTTGGAATTCTAGCCCAAGCCCTTGAGCCAAAAATCCTGAAATGGGTCACGTCTGGCTTGTGCCCACTCCATGATTTGAAAGGAGTCATACCATCAAGCTATTTATGAGGCACCCTATTCTATATATAGGATGCACATTTTATAGCCTCGGCCCAAAACTTTGGTGGCAAAGTCTTAGCCTCCAACATGTAGGTTGCCATCTCTTTCAGTGATATGTTCTTTCTCTCAGCAACACCATTTTGCTGTGGTGTGTAAGGGATTGAATGCTGCATTTGAATACCTGCATATTCACAATATTGAATGAAATTAGACTTGACATACTCACCACCATTGTGAGATCTGAGGATCTTGAGTCTCCTCCCAGACTGGTTTTCAACCAAAGCCTTAAATACTTTGAAGAGGACAAAAACTTTAGACTTATGCTTCAGGAAGTAAACCCAACAATACCTGGAAAAGTAATCTATGAAGGTCAATGCATATTTGGATTGAATCATTGAAATATGAGGAAAGGGACCATCATCATCATTGTGGATCAAATCAAGAGGTGCAGAGGTTCTCTCATGACTAGCTCTCTCAAATTTATGCTCTGGGTGTTTTCCTAGGACACAACTTTGATAGACTCCCTTGGAAAAAATTATCTTTGGTAACCCTATGAATATTTATTTTTCACTTAGATTAGAAAGATACTTATAGTTAAGATGGCCAAATATTTCATGCCAAAGCTTGCTTGCCTCATTAGCATGAATCAAAAGAGTAGAGGGGTTTGAGTAGGGTAGAAAATGTGAAAACCAGTATACCTTCGAAGTGTGATCTACAACTCCCTTTGCAATGACTTTACCATTCGAGATCTCTGTGATCTCAACATCATTAGGGGAGAATATGACCTTCTTTGGAGACCCTATGTGGGTCATCTGATACACTAACAAGAGGTTAGAGGCAAGACCTGGAACATACAATACATTACTGAAATTACCATGGTCAAGATCAATCCTTCCTTTTCCCAAACTGTCAGTGAGAGTGTCATATCCTAGCACTATTGGTGGACCTTTCGACATGTCAAGAGAGGAGAATGCCTCCTTGGTTGAAACCATATGTCTTGAAGCTCCAGAGTCTATGATGAAGCTAGGTGAGCTTGATGTGCCAGCAACCAATGCATGTACTCTCTCTCTGTCCTCTAAATTTGATCCTCCTTCCCTCTTCTTTGAGCTATCAGGAAGGGAGATGTTATTCTTCTCTAGGAGTTGGGTCAGCATGTCAATTTGCTTCTTCATGCAGGAGCCTTCATGATGATAGCTCTTACTGCAGTATGCGCACTTGCTCATTTCTCCTTTGTTCTTCTTAGAGCCTTGGGGCTCCTCTTGAGACTTGTTCTTGTCTCTCTTTTGCTTAGGTGGCTTCTTAGCTTTCTTCTTGCCTTTTGAATCCACCCTCGAATCTCCAACAACCAAATCTTGGTCTTTGGAAGGTTTGATGGTGCCCATCATCACCAACTTATCCCGTTCTTATGTGAGGGATTCCATGAACTCTGCAAGCTTAGGCATCTTCTAGGCTCGAGTTGTCAACTTGGTGGCATGGAAGGTCGAAACAAACACTGAATAGTTAGGTTCAAGCTTCGAGAGTATGGCCAAAACTAGTTTCTCTTCCTTCTTTTCAATTCCACACTGTTTTAGCTGCAAAACAAGGGCTTTAAACTTGGAAAAGTAGAGTTGCAGGAATTCGAAGCTGCTGGGACTCAAAGAGATCAATTAATTCTTGATTTGATGTTCTCTCATCTCATATGTCTTACCAAAAATCTCTACAATCTTTTCCCACACTTCATTAGGTGATGTCAATCCATCAAGATGGAAAAGGAGGTCTCTGGATATGCTCAGACACAAGAGACCATAGGCCTCATCCCTCCTGTTGTGCCATTTAATCTTTTCTGCAACTGCATTGGGCTCTACCTCAGTTGCCATAGTCACCCTGTAGAGACCCTTCACTCTCAAAAGTATCTCCATATCTTCTTTCCATTCAAAGAAATTAAATGGAGTCAAGATGATCTTCTGATATTGATCCATAGCTCTGAATTGTGCCCTTCAACTAGCAGAATGCTCCAAGTCAAGATGTCGAACCTGCAATAGCAATATGGAAGGAGATAAATCAATATACAAAGGCTTTTATACCATGTGGAAATTGAACCCAAGTGATAGAACAATTGCACTCACAAAATTGCTAATCAAACCTGCAAATTTACACACAAAAGAGACTGAAATTAGAGCATAACACTAATCTGTATTGAATAAGTGTACAATAGCCAACCTTATGAAGTCATAGGCTGCTGAAATATATAATTACATGAGAGTTTATAATGCATAAGGATGCCATTCGAAATAGTCAAAAGTAGGCTTACTAAATCTAGTCAAATCCCCCATAGGTGCATAAAGCAGTTTCCAAATCTACCTAGGAGTTCACGAATTGGCAAAGTCAAGTAGGAAAGATAATAGGTAATGGAAAGACAACTCATACATGATTTTATTAGGAGAAAATAATGGAGGATGATGAGGGCAAAAAACAAGTCAACTGCACCTAGGCTTACTTTCCCTTTTGCCATAAATCTCAGTAAAGCAGCCAACAAAGCAGAAAAAGCAGATATGCGCTAGGGAGGATCTGGAATAAAGAAGATATGCTAAATATGGATTCCAGGAGGTTTTCCAAGTGCTCCATGACTAAGTTTTAGCAAGTTTGACTTCTAGGACATGTGGAAGACAACTTGCATAGAGTGGAATATTGGAAACAAGGCAAATAAGACAAAAATGGATTACTTAATGTCTAAGGTAGCTAACTATGGGTTAATTATTCTCACAAGGAGGGCTATGTGGTGTCATGATCTAGAGCTTATTTTGGTTTTTCTATTGTTTCTCCATCTTTTGATATTCGAAAATGAATGGTTCATGCTTTTGGGTTTCTCTTGTGATGACTCATGTCTCTCATGGATAAAGTTCATATTTGATCTTAGCATGTGAGCCTCTATAGTGGTATATATATTTGGAGTCATTATGGAGGTTATGATGGAAAGGATGCATACCCTATGATGATGATTCATATTTATGATGATGATGCATGATGCTACATGTCTTATGCTCAGTGAAAATAGAGCAAAATTACTTGTTCAGTAATTGTGTATGATGAGGTGTAGTATGATATGTACATGAGCAGGTTGACCAACTTGGCCAGTAGTATTATCAGAGCAGAAAATAATGACCAACAGTGATGAGAAAAGTTGAAGTGCATAGATACTTGAGCAACAATGATGAGCAACAATGATGAGCAGTGTTGACCAACATAGTGATGAGCATATATTGATGTGAAGAGCATAGGTTGGTTGTGCAGCAAAGCCATATTATTTCTTGCAAGAAAAATATTTCACTTGAGTATTGGACTCCTGAAACCCTTCTTAGTTGGAGCTAAGAAAACTAGGATGGGTCTCGTCATTGAGTTGGTGTTATTTTTATTAGTTGGTGTTGATTGCAAATGAGAAGATTGCTGCCTTCCATGTACAATACATAAAGATAAAAATTCAAAATATGCTTGTGTCTCTTGATGTGATGATTGTATGGTTGAATTAGCCGATGCATTTGATTATGTAATTCATGACATAATGATTGATATATTCTAGTTGATTGAAAGAAGGTAAAAATGTTTAAATTGTTCACACATTGATTCACCCCCCCTCTCAGTGTGGCCATTGTATCCAACACATAGATTTACGATTTTCGACATCATGTTCTCGACCATCCGATAATCATCTTATTTTTTAAAAGTCGGTTGCACTTCAATAGATATCCAACAGTAAAATCAACATGTTGGATATTCATCTTAGCCCCGTTGGATATCCGATACCTTCTCTTTTAATATTTATGTCGAATATCCTACCAATTCCAATGTATAGGAGGTCGGATATCCAACGGATCTGAGGCATTAAAATAAAATAAAATAAGGATATCTAACAACTTTAGCTATCGAAGGTATGGTGATGCTGTTGGATATTATGGCAGTGGTTGTCGGATATCCGACGGATTTGAGGCACTTAAAAAAAATAAGGATATCCAATAACTTTAGCTGTCTGAGGTATGGATATGGCGTCGAATATTATGGAAGTGGTCATTGGATATCTGACGGATCTGAAGAATTAAAAAAAATAAGGATATCCGACAACTTTAGTCGTCAGAGGTATGGCGATGGCGTTAGATATTATGGCAGCGGTCGTCAGATATCCGACAGATCTGAGGCAAAAAAAAATTATAGATGCCATCCTTTTAGATGTATGAATGTAGTTTCAATTCTCCATCCTTTCACTTTTAGGATATAAAGAGGTAGTTTATGAATGGGTCGTGTCTAGCCATTTGCAACAACCAGTTTTGGGCTTCGAAAAATGTTGTTTTCCTATAGCGTCTTGAACACAATCAAACTAATTTTGCATTCAAGGCAAATCACACTCTTTCAAAAAACTATTTGGTGGAAAAGGTTGTCAATAACTTATCTTGTTATAATATATAACGATTTTCAGTTTAACCCATGGCATGAAGGAATTGTTGGGCGTTAGACACGAAGCATCAACATATTAGAAAATTGCGAAAAAAATAAAAAGATAAAAAAGTGACAGTATGTTCTGATGTGGACATCATACATTTAAAATTCAGAATGTTGATCCAATACCATCAACGATTTTTTCTATAGAATCCTCAAGCTAAAATCCTATATCTATATCTTGGAAATAAAATTAGATAGGGGATTGTATGTTTGTCAACTCTTAAAAATAATATTTGAATCCTCCAATGTTGAAAATTAGATTTATATTGACAAAAGTAAATAAATAAGAATATAATTCTCAAGGTAGACTTTGACCTTGAAATTATAATGCACATTCTCAAAAGTAGCAATTGTTCTAGTATATTTTTGAATTATTCAACTTCAGAATTGTAGTTGCTTGACATGATATCAAAGCTTACTAGAGTTCCAAAAAAATATTCCAACCTAGAACACTTAAGTGCCACATAGAACAATCTTATAATTTTCCAATGTCAACTATCCTATGGAAGATCCTTGTTTATCTTGTTGGGGAAATAGTAGGAGCAATTGATGAAACTTCCTCTCCCATCAAGATATATTGACACAAATGATGTTCATGTACTTAGTTTTCACTTGATTACTCTATAGTTGACTCCTTCTAGTCCACTACACCTCTGTGTTCCTATCGTTGACAACAATACACTCTTAAAGGTATACTACAAATATTAATGAAGTGCACTTTCTATGTCACAGTTTGAACAATTTGGATGTTAGATGTCTTATTGATGAAACTAAGATATAATTTAGTATTGTCTTCTTTCATGATGGTTTTTCTAACTTTTTTGAATTTCTTTGTGGATCTTGTTTCTTTTGGAAATATTACAGTATTCTAATTGTTTTTTTATACTTCCTGCATTCATATGGCTATTTTGTAGATTTCACTATGTTTAGCATTTTGGTTGCTTTCTCTTTCCCTTATCTGAATCATCCTCGGTACAACTCCTCGGTTTTCCTAGGTAATAAATCATCTGGTATTTTGTTTGAGTTTCTTTGAAACATATAACCATTGGTGCTTATCTAGCATTTACATTTTTTATGCTTAAGCAGAATTGGCTATTTGGAGAGAAGTACCATGGTTTTTTCAATTGATTTACAAAACCACTACAATCAATGGTCACTGATCTATTTGTGTTCAACTACAATGTTCTCCTTGATTTTTCATTTCTACTAGATGAATGCACTATGGAATACACTTAATGTGGTTTCATTTTATATCTTCTCCAATTGTCAAATTCTCCCCTTCAAGAATTTGTTGGATGGTTTTTGGTCTATTAACAAAGAATGCTTCTTTGGTGTCTTTTGGAAGTTGATTTAATGGTAATATCTAGTTGATTAGATGTTGGAGATAGAAGGGTATACATTTTTTATGCAGGGTAGGCTACACTCAACATTTTGATGACCAAGGAAAGCTTGATATTTTCCTAGCTTTGGTGTAGTAAGAACTCGTGTTTTGTTTCATCACTTTGTATATCAACTTAAAATTTTGTCTATATTATATTTGAAAGTACCTGCCTCATCTAGATTTGCAGTTCATAGTTTTAGAAACAAAAATTTGTGCACAACTAAAATCTGCTTTCTTAAACAGAAAAGTGTAGGGATTCTTGGAACTATAGTAGTACTTTCCAGAGTCTATTGTTCAAATACACCTCTAAAAGTTAAGTTAATGTTTTTTCCTAGCCCCTCTTTTCTTCCCCATGATTATGAGCATTAGCGATTTAAATACCATCCTTCTGTAGTTGGTTGGATTTGGAAATGTTTCTAATTTGATGCACATTGGATCCAAATTGTACTAGCTTTCTTTAGTCAACATTTTCTTATCGTGATCCTTGTATTTTCTAAAATTGTTGCTCATTTCATTTTTACAAAACCTCAAGAAAATCTAAATAAGTGGAATGAATCTTAACAGGGCTATGAAGCTTATGGTTTTGTTGCATTTCAAGATCCACCAATGTATGGTTATATGGCATACTTTGTTGTTGGATCGATGTCATCTAATGTATTCCCTATTAATCCATTTAAAGTGGTCCCATAGAATCCCATATTAACGACGAATCATTGTAGGGTGGCACCTCATGAGAGTGTCCGTAAAAGGAAGTGGCTCTTTCTAAATGAAACTAAACCTAAATAAATTAAGTGTTGCATAGAGAACACTGTAATATTATAACTGAACTTGGAGATGTTCAATCAATGGAACATGATGCAGCAAAAGAATGGGCATCAAATTCGATTTTTTTAGAAGGGATCCAACTATTGGAACAAGGTTAGACAAAATGATAGCCTTTATGCTAGACAAATAGTTTAATCTTTAGATCAAGAAAATGTTAGTTGGTTTTTTTCTACACTCAATCAAAATCAATGTAGGATTCCAGTGGGATATTATTTTATGAACATCGAAGAAATTCATAAAAAAATCTACAAAAATCCCTTTATTAAAAGAAGCAACAAAGGAAGATTATGAAAATACACTGAGGTAAGTCACCAATATGAAGATCCACTTCCACACTATACTGTTTTTCAAGACCATCCACTTTTCCACCCTAAAAGTTGACATGACCTTCCAAACCCATCAAATGAATGGATAAGAACAACTAGTCACCAATATGTAGCAAGAGGCGAAAATAGTAGCAAGCATGGTGACAAATAAACTACATAAAGTCAATTTAGCCCATAGACTGAAAGAATAATTAATTCTTCTAAATACTTTATCATGCATATGTATATACCCAGCTGTAAGAGTGAGGGAACCTTCTTGTTGTGTAAGAGTGAGTGATTCCTAAATGATAACATCACTTGGAATTGAAGTAAATGGTACATCCTTCCAATTTATAAAAATCCACATTACCCCTCATTGCTCTTCTATGTCCATGTACATCTCCATTATGATCTATGAAAAATGGCATCAAGAAGTTCTTGTCTATGGTAGAAAATTTTCTTGTGCTACAACAATTTAATCCTACCCTTACCATTGCTATATTAAATTACTAAATACAATTTAGTACACGTTGATAAGATAAATTTAAATTTATCATGAAAAAACACCTTACCCCTTCCATTTTTCTGTGTAGTACATCTCCATTATGAACTGTGAAAAATAACATTAAGAAAGTTATTGTCTATGGTATTAAATGTTGCAATGCTGCATCATATTAATCATAAGTTTGTAAGAACTACTTTAAGGTGTATGCAAGAAGTTGAAAATATCAAAACAACTAAAGTTGGCAATGATCACGAATAAAACAAAATTTTCCATACCTCTTTCATAATTTTTTAAGTTTCATTTTTAGATTTTGTTATTGTAAGTGTTGAATCAGTTTAGGATGCCTTAGCCATAAACTCTTTTCGTTGAATTGTGCACCTTGACCAACATCTACAACCAATTAGAAGTTGTTGGTTTTTTCTTGAGGTTAGACCATGAGTTTCCTCTCCCTCCAACTGTGCATTTGTCCAATCAACTACAACAATATAGTGTTGGGATTGGGAATTTATATAACATAGGTTTAAAATTAAATAAAATAGACATCCAAAGTCATGCAAAATATCAAGATATGGTTTGGATACAATGAAAGTAGGACTTGGAAATAAAAATTGTGTACCTTTCTTATGTAGGTTGGTCCAAGATTTTAGTAAGCCTTCAACTTTGGATTCCAAACCTTCAACTCCTTCACTTGAATACTTCCAAAATAGAAACAATACCTTCCTCAAAATATTATGGCTACAGTAAAATAACTATGAATTGAGACAAATATATAAGCTTGCATTTAACCATTCATTCCACCTATAAATTTGATGTGTTTACTTTTTAAAGAATGCTTTAGAATTGCACTGATGTAATAGAAAGCATGAACACTTTTTTATACAAAAATTAAAGGTGCAAATGATGGAAAACAAATCGCAGTAAAGCTCATATTCAAAGCAACAATTTGAGGGTAAAATATCTTATGTTTCTAAGAGTTCTGGGAATAAAAATGAAAGATGAAAAGATGCAAATTTGCATTAATACATCATCCCTCTTGATGTCCTTTGTATTGTGTTTGAGCTTTGGGGGAACATAAAAGCATGATATCATATGAGATAAGATAATTTAGTAATTTTTTGCTTACAATGTTGTGCGTTTTGGACTCAATAATTCACTAGTTGTCTTCTCTATAACTGTGTACAAAAAATGCCAATAGTTTTGAAAGAAATATCAAAATGGATGGCTATAAATAAACATGTTTTAAAGCAGCTACAATTTAAAAATATTGTTAAATTATTGTAACTTCGGAAGATATTCCAGATGTATTGTATTCCTCCTTTGGGAGAAGAGTTTGGTCTTGTTAGTGTTATTGAAAGAAGCATTGTAAACCTCCAAATGTAAGTTGGGTCAATACTACCCAATTATCAATATAATACATTTATTTGTGATGTTAAGTTGTTAAGTGGGCCCAATCAGTTAGAGAAGTTGACCCTGCTAGGTTAGAGGTCAATTCAACTGAAGAATATAAATAGGGAGGTGCTTCCCTTCATTTGTACTCACTCACTCAAGTTGTCTTAGCAAGAGAGAGAATGATTAGTGTGCCAATAAGAAGAGAGAATTAGTTTTCTGGGTTTTACATTGCATTTGTTGAGTTCTATACCGAGGAAATTTTGCAGGGTTTTCTCCCTTGTGAATTCCCCAAGGAAAATATTTGTATTCTTGTGTTCTTGTGTTTCTGTGCATGTTGTTCTTTCAGTGATCTACTAGTGACTAATTGTTTTAATATATCATATAAGCAATTTAAGAAAATTCAACATGGTATCAGAGCCACCTTGAAAGGAAATGTTATCACCTTGTAATTTTCCTATGGTTGCGGTAGGAAGTGTAATGTCCCAATTCAAATAAATGCATAGCAAGACAATTCCATAAATCCTACTATTTCCCTAGGTTAGATGCACACATTTGGAATTTTAATAAGGGATCTAATGATGGAGATTATTAAATAAATACAAGAGAAAATTGAAGTGGTAATGGAAAATGGAGACACATGGAGACTATGGGGCCCACATAAGCTAGAAATTTTGTGCCACATGCCATCCTTCTCTTGCAATTTTGAATCCATGGGAAACCTAAATGTTCTTGGATGAGTTATAAGGATAATACACTTGTCCAAATGCACCATAGGTCGAATTTGGAAGGAAATGTAACTTACATGGGAGAGGAAGAGTCATTTTGGAGCTAGTGAGACACTTGGACTAGATTCCATAGCTCTATGACAACAATGATGAAGATGCTATGACACCTATGACAAAAATCAGATCTAAAGGCTTCCATTTGAAATATCTGACATGTCAGGTCTAAATAGAGCATTCGACTAGGTGCTCATGTGAGTTGGGGAAGATGGAAGGATAAGAAAGGGAGGACACATGGAAAATCATGAGCACACACCCTAATTCAAATTGGATTGATTTTGTGGATGGATTGGTAACCTTATAAGGCTAAGGATTTTTATAAATATAGGAATCAACCAAGAGAAGGGATTTTAATCATTTGAGAAAATATAATTTGTGAATTGAGAGAGCTAGTGGATGACTAGTTTCTTGCCTTAGCCAATTTCGAGGGTGAAAGATTCCCATCCAAGTTGGTGTTTGGATAGGTCACTCAGTTTTTTCATGGAGATTTAATGGAGTCTTATTTGTAGTTGTAAGCTACAAGGAAGCTCGTGGTTCCTTTTATTGCAGCACTTTCTCTCAACCATTTCCAGTTTTTATTGCATATTCTTGCTCATGGAGGGATCGCGCTTTGGGTGAGCTATTGATATCTTTGGGGAAGCTTATAATGCCCCATTATTTTATATTCTGATGTGAATGCTCTATATTTCAAATTTCAAAAGACTCTCAGGTTGAGATACTGAAATATTTCATGTAAAAATGTTAATGAATGAAGAAATAGTGCCATTTCCCCACTATCTTGTTGTGAACCAATGTAATGTTGATGGCTTCGAATGGATAAGTAAAATACTAATTTTTTATGGATGAATAGACTGATATTTATGTATTTAAAAGTTCAGAAGATTCTCTGGTCAAAATACCCAAAATATTTCATGTATAAATGTTAAACAATGAAGAAACAATGCCATTTCCCCACTACCTTGTTGTGAACCAATATAATGTTGATAGATTCAAATGGATAAGTAAAATACTGATGGTTTATAGATGAATGGAATTTTATTAATGGATTATATGAGTTTAATGTTCAGTACATAAGCCTTTGGAGTTATTTTGTTGAGTTTCATAGCATTTGGAGAAGTTTACCTATCATTTCCCCCAAGGTTTAAACTAGTCTTTTTGCATCTGATTTAAGGGAGTTATAGCATACATTAAAAGTTGAATGGTGATGCATACAAGTTCATATTGATGTACTTTACATGTCCCTTTCTTCCTGTTATCCCTAAAGTTGAACCTAGACTACGGGGGTTCAAGCTTAAGGAAATCTTGTTCTCAAATGTATAAATCAATAAAATCAAACTGAGAATCAAACTGATATACAATCAAAGATATGGGAAAAATTACACCACTATCATTGTAACAGGCTGGTATAACATAAAATTTGTGAATAAAATCAAACAATCATTGAATAACTAAACTGATATAAAACCAAGGCTGTCTGTACAAATCACACAATTATCACTGCACATGCTGGGATATTATGAAAACTACACAAGAACCACAGAGTCTATCAGAAAACTAGATTGGTATCATATAAGAAATATAAGAAAAATCAAAACATTGCTGAAAAGAAAGGTTGGTGTAAAATCAGAGCTGCAAGGTAATCCACAGGAAACGTATAACATAAGACAAAATGCACAGTTCAATATCAAGGTTACTATGATCATAAAGACAAGAAGTGAAACTGCCTCTGTTTTCTATAGTGTAAGGATAATTGTATTTCCCAATAAGAATTAGTGCAATGGGATGTAATGGATCATATGCATAACAAAATTATCAGAAAAACCAATTCATAACATACATAAGCAAATCATCATCATGTTTCATTCAAAAATAGAACCTGTACAGAAGCTGCATAAATTCTATGTCATACAGGCAAAGCTCCAAACAGGGCTTGCATTCTCCAAAATTGCCAACCTTAGTCCCCTCCTTGAAGAGCCCAGGCTTACAATGACTAAATAGCTTTAGAAACAAAACAGATTTGTTTTAGATCCTACATTCTTGCTAACTGATCCTAAGATCTTGCTATGAATCATCCCTCAAATCTCTGCGATATCTAGCTGTGATTGAAATGTGGCAGTTCTTTCCCAATGGCAAATATCTTCTCCAATAAATGTATAACACCTTGCAGGCTGGTCCAGTGGTATTTCAGTGATCTTGAATGCTCGTGAAAATAAGCAGCAATCACCATTCCCGTTCTCTATCAATTCCTTAATGCCAAGTAGCAATGGACTGCCATGTTTACATGCAACCAACTCATTAGGGTAGTGTGGACTTTTGAAAATAAGAGCATAGGCTCCTTCAAGTCGCCTCATAACCTCCATAATAACTTGGCTGAAAGGAACATTCTCACTACCTTCTCCATCATTCATCGTTTGCTCTGTTAGCCTGTCAAAGATGAACTTTGCCAATTTTGGAATAACTTCTGTATTAGTATTTGATTCAAACACAAAACCATGTCGGAGTAGAGTCTCCTTCAGAACCACATAATTGGTAATGATACCGTTGTGAACAACCAAAAATTCATTTTCATTTCCAGAAGACTGAGGATGATTGTTTCTAGGAGAAGGATTTTCAACGTGTATGAGCAATCCCCACGTGGTTTGTGAATAATTCCTCCAGATCCAAGTCTGCTGCATCCACCTCTTCATAGACCGACCTGACCAACTGATCGATCTTGCCCTCCATAAGTCGCATAAGTCCCTTAACCAGATCAGAAACATATTGGAAACTCCGAGTTTGTTTCCCATCTCCGTAGACTGTCAAAGGCTCCTTTCGCAAATCCTGAGCAACAAAATTACTTACAACCCGACCATCATCAAGACACATTTGCGAATCGTATGTATTGAAGATTCAGGCAATCTGAACCTCAACATTTTCTCCCCTGTGATACTCCATTATCAGAGTTTCCGCTGTTCTCTTACCCTCATCATAGCAATCTGCGGACTCCGATAGGATTAACCTTTCCCAGTATGCCTCAGTTTGAGGATGTTCAAGCAGATCTCCATAAACCTCACTCGTACTAGTGAGAAAAAAGTGTGCTCCAATACGCTTGGCAAGTCCAAGCATGTTCAAAGTTCCTACAACATTGGTTTTAATAGTCTTCACAGGATTGTGTTTGTAATGCATAGGGGAAGCAGGGGAGGCCAAATGGCAGATCTGGTCAACCTCCAACAACAAAGGCTCCACAACATCATTCCATATGAGTTCAAACCTAGGATTTCCAAAATGATGTAAAACATTCTCCTTCCTTCCTGTAAAGAAATTATCAACAACAATAACACTGTCGCCTCTCGCCATGAGCCTGTCCACCAGGTGACTGCCGACAAAGCTAGCACCACCTGTCACGACAACATGCAGGGACTTCCTCTTCAAACCCAGGGGAACTTTGGCCCCTGAATTCACCATCGAACCGGAATAATACTGAGCAATCCGTGAAACAGGAGTCTCATAAATGATCCGATGATGCTGGAAATAACCAGGCTGAAGGATAAAGAACATCGATGCAATACTTTTGATCTTCATCAGTCAACTTGGTCGAATATTGGACAAACTTAGAGATATAGATAAAATCTCAAAGAAGTTTTACACTTAATGAATGCATAATCCTTTATTGGGATCCAGATACTCTGCCCAACGCTTGTTGTCTGGATTTCAACCCCTTGATGCTCAATGCTTCTGGTTTGAACTCATGCACATCCCACCTGCAATGGAATACAATTTTAAAATACATTTATATATTTCAATACTTCACTATTTACTTCGAGGTAGTGGGCCACTCCTTTAGAGTTCCTTATGGGATCCTCCTTCATGTGGATGTGTGACTGGGGCTGCTCCATTGCCCAATCCTTATAATATTTGCCAGACATTTTGAACCTCTCTGCCCAGTGGGATTCATTGTAGGTTCGTTTGAAACTCTGCTGCTAGTAAGTAAAATGCTGCCAGTTTGGATAAACGCTGCCAGCTGTAAGAATTCACCATATAACATATACTCTTTTGCACATACATGGGCTCATAGTTAATGAATGAAAATTTTGATGATTTTAGGTAACAAAAGGAACCCTAATGGTGAGCAATCAATCATAAAATATAAAACAAAGAAAAACTAAAAACAATAAAAACAAAGCATAATAAAAAATTTAAAAATAAACAGGTGAAACAACCTTAGAGATAACACTTCCATTCAGAAATTTTAACTGGCTTGAGTGCATTTGGGAAGCCATTTTCAGTATTCATTGTGGGGGAATTGGAACACCAAATTACTAGTCAAAACTCCTACCTTGACCGGAATCTTAAACAAAGTTTGTAGAAGCCTTTAGAGGGTCATAAATATTTCCTGAACATTATATTCAAACCTTAATGTTAGTCATATACCTTCTATGAATATTTGGGAGCATTTGGAACAATTTGGAGACCTAGACATCAAAACTAGTCAAAGGTCGAAATAGGGAAAAAAATGAAAAAAATGGTCATTTAATAAAATTTCAAAAAGGAACATAATAGGAAGTGATAGGGGTGACCATTTCAAACCAACATTTAGACTGCATTCTAGCCAAATCAATCAGAGAGGGATCTCTCATTTCACAAGGTGTATCACATATACATATGGCTTTAAACAAAGACGCAAAAGACTAGATTTATGCTAGTAACAGAGCTGTTTATGAATTAAAAATTGAAAGAAAAATAGATAATAAAACCATTAGGCGATGGAGTCACATTCTGAACCATTCAAGGACATTACAGTAGATAATGAATGATGATTCCTCTTTGTGTTATGAGGCAAAGTAAGTGCAGTACCTAGCCAAATATCTTTCAGTGATGGTAGAAGGAAAGGAGAAAAGCCCAATACAACAAGGGGCACCTATTAATGGATGAATCCCTTGAAACAACTTTAGCAGAATAACATAATGAGGAAAATGACAGAGATGGAGCATCTAACTAGGATGAATTCCATGACAACCATAACGGACACATAACAAATGCTACATCTGACGAAAAGAGCGCTTAGTGAAACAGATTCTTTTTGTACAACTTGAAAGCATTTAACAGAAATCAACACATAAGGAAAATGGAATAAATAGAGAACATAAAATAAATACATACACCGTGATGAATCTCATAACCGCAAAGAGGCATTTCATTACTACTCCCAAAAATGTTTGCAAACCTACAATTCCGATGCTGAGGCCTCAAAAATATGAAAGTCAATTCAATCTCTATTCTCCTCTAAGGAGGATATATTTATAATGCAAGGGCTCCTGAGACTATCCTTGAAATGGAACCTTGATTCCATTACAAATTTGGGGTTCAAATCTTGAATCATCATAACTAATCCTAACAAACTTCCTAAAATGGAAGATTCACCATGATTACACCTACAAAGGGAAATACGGTGTGACATCCACATTGGATAAAAAATAGCAACGCATTGTCTAGGATGCAAGCTTGCTTGGAATGACAATGATGGTTTAGAGCACCTTTAACATCTTTCTATTGACTCAGCTCAACTAGTTTCTCCTTCTTTTTCTGAATTTTATGCTCATTCTGTGTGTGAGTTCATGTTATGCTTATGTTCACAACTGGCAGGAAGGTTTATGCTTCTTCTATGCGAGGTTTCTATCCGGTGGATATATTTCCTGCACTTTTATTTGCGCATACATGGGGACAATAGCCCCATTTATCGTCTGCACTAATTATTTGATGGGCTTATCATTCTTATCTGCTTCTGCCACCTAGATGAAAACCCTTCCTAGTGGTTATGCTAGTGCAACACCTTCTTGGACTTTTCATCACCTTCATTGGAGTAAGAAATTGTTGTCAAGGACAATGATGACAAATACCTTCCACCCTTTTTCCCCCTTATTTCCACCAGCACCTTTAGAAGGTGACAATCAATCATGGCTGTATATTTTCTCCATGAGTGTTATCGACTGCTCCCCCATGTGGTCCCAGCTCCATTTCATGATTCGTCTTATTGCTAACCTTTGTGCATGTTTTCCTTGCACAATGGATCAGGACCGCTGGTTTATTATCCTGTCAAATCCCCGCTGTCAAAGGTGTGGGTCCCTACAAGATTTTGAATCATCTCGTTCCCTTAACTGTCATGCGCCTTTTGGTCATGAAATCATCCATGACCATTGATCGAACCCTGGTCAGATCACCATCGTTCAAAACCACGGAGCCTTCCACCATTTTGCAGCCTTGCCTCGACTTATCTATCGTGCAATTTTTGGCGGTGAAATGATTTTCCTTCGTAGATCTGGTCCGCCCAAACTTGTAGCCGTTGGGATACAGAGTGAACCACAGATTTCGCACACCTTCATAGCTAAACTATTGGCACTTATCTTCCATTGCGAAATCCTCCATAACCATTGATCTCAGCTACTTGGTCATCCGATGGATGATTCTTCTCATTGTTTAACCCTACTCTGCCCACATAAAGCTGATGCATCATCAGATAACCCAATTCTATGCTCGGTATTAGGATGTGCCTCCTCAGTAACCTCAAAATCATTAGACAAAGAAAGTCTTTAGCTATACCCTCTTCTACAGGCGCCTATATAGAAACATAAAAAATTAGCATAAGCGCTAATAACGGCTCCAACTCGGGGATTCTATCGTCCCTGTGAGGTAGCAAAGAACCTGCATAGATTACATGCCTGGTCCATAAGGTTTGTTTGCAATTGTTTCTTGGAAACCTCACCATGTGCTCTGAAAACAAAAAATGAATAGATAATGAAAAATAAAATGAAATAATTGCTTAAAGGAAATGACCACCATGTCGAGCTTATTCATTTCTACCTACCCTACCTATTGAGCGTCAGTTCCCAGTCAAGTCACTTTTGACATCCAATGAAGCCAATCAAGAAGATGACACCATATGCAAACTTTCTCTTCAGGCTTGATCAAAAACAATACCGAATGACCAAATGGAATAGGGTTGTGATAAGGAACTTGATTTATGTTGCAAATCCATAACCAGCCATTCACACTGTGCAGATTCTCCACATATCTAGCCACTGAGTCATGAAAGCCTCCATAAAATTCTGCTATGCCTCTGTCATGACAAGGCTTCTCCATGTATTTATCCACTGGGCCATAAAATCCAGGGTAGTCTCCTAGTACTTCGGCCATCTGCTTTCCCCAATACAGCTGCCCAAATTGTGACCCCCCTTGCACCATGTCCAACTGCTCTTCAAAATAAGAGTGCAAGGGAGGCTCATGACTACTTGTACATGAGACATCAGTTGCTTCATCCGTACTGCCAGAAACCAGAACCCGCTCCTCCTCGTGCATTTTACAAGGAACATCTTCAGTAAAATCTAGTGAGCTGAGCTCTTCCTAGTATGAATATTCTGTGCTAGAAGAACACGAGAAGACATCCCACACATTGCCCTCATCTTCCTAGTATTCATCCTCATATTTATCATATAGTGGAGGATTGATATCTTCACCCAAACCCACAGAAATAGGACTTGCAACAGGAAGGCTATTTTCTTCATTAAACAAACTATAATGTCCCTCCTGTATGATCCTTGACTGCTCAGTTGTGTGCTCATAAGGAGGGATACTAGAATGCACACCAAATTCTACTTGTTTTCCCCCTTCGTTATCCATCCCCCAAAATGCCATGACATCATTCCTAACCTCCATTTTCTGTGTTGGATTAGAAACCTTTATTCTTTGTTTTAGAAAATCGAATGAGGCAAAGCATAGTGGGAACCAATCACCCTCCTCCTGCTGATTGTAATATCCATGAGAGGCAGGACTAGGTGGCAAAGGAGGCCCTAGTGATTTATCTTCTTCCTCTTCCATCAGTAGAGAAATCCCTATATGTCTCTACAGATCTTCAAGTGCAATTCTAGCTTGCTCAACACTCGGGGGTCCTCTGAGGTGCTTCTTTTTTATGGGAGGTGGGTTGTGGTTTATAGTAGATACCTCCATCAACCTTTCCATGGAATCCATTATCATGTTCATTCTGGATTCTAGAGTGTTAGAGGGAGAAAGATGGGTGAGATGTTTGTTCTTTCTTCTTTCTTCTTCTTTTCTCCCCTTTTCTCTAGTAGCAGTTAGGTTTATTTCTACTTCTATGTCATCATGTATCATGTCTTCTAGGGAGATTTATCTTCTTTCGCTCAACCATAAGGCAAATTCACTATCAAAAGCTTCTACATACTGGAGTTGAGCAGCACCAAGAGGAGGCTTGAATTGGGTAGGGATAGCATTATAAACCTTTCTGAATCTGTCGGAGAACTCCCAAATAGATTCACTCTCCCCTTCCTCATGGAATGGAATTGAGAAAAGCACTTATTGGGGTCTCTCCTTTCTATCCATTGGTTCTTGAACGCATCTTCGAAAGCTTAATAGCCCAGGATGGAATTGTTTGGAAGACTGGTGAACCATTTTATTTCCCCTCCAACAAGGCTTTGAGTGAGTAGTCTGACTTTAACATCCTCATGGTCCACCTCTTCTAGGTCAGTCCAGTCTACAAACCACCCTAAGTTTTCTTCAATTGGATAACCCCTTTCCCCAATAAATTGCTTGATTCTTTGGGGGTACCATGGGGGAAGTTTATGTAGCACTGTAGGGAGGAGTAGAGGGGAAAACCATGTAGCCTTTGTTGGGGTTATAGTGGATCCTCCAATAGGGATTGTAGAACTGAATGATGAAGGTTGTTTAAGCTCTAAAGTAAAGGAGTATAAGGCCATAGCATCAGACGAGGATTGGAGCTCCCTATCTGGGGACTCAGTAAAAGGCGTAGGGTCAACATTGGAATCATGAGTCTTATGGGGATGATTCTTTCTCCTACGGGACTCGAATGAAGGGTCTAGGTCCAAAACATATGCATAGGGAGAAGGGATATTTTCAGTCCTCAAAGAAGGATATACATGGTTAGGTATTTGGTAATTTTCAGAGGGCAATAAAAAATGGAAAGCTGCTTTGACTAGCCTGAGAAAGGCCAGGAGAAAACTTGCTAGGAGAGACAAGATATCTCAGAGGAAAACAACAAATTACCTCATTTTTCACCATGCCTTTCCAGGTTTGTTAAATTGGGCTCATTTTCCCCAGTAGAGTTGCCATGGAACCTATGAAAATATGTACAGCTTCTGGGTAGTCGGTGTTCCCAGTGGAGTCACCTTCAAAGGATTTAAAGTGGAGTCACCAGAGCATATACAGCCAATATGTGTCTAGGAACGACTGCTCAACCAGGTCGTAGAGCTAAACAATGTCTTTCTTCTAAGGAAATAACAATGATTATATCCTCGGCAATGACACCAAGATGTTAGCGCCCTATAATTTTCCTATGGTTGCAGTAGGAAGAAACATGGGTAACCATTTTAAACCAACCTTTAGACTACATTCTAGCCAAAGAAGATAGAGAGGGATCTCTCATGTCACAAGGTCTATCACATATACATATGGCTTTGAACAAGCATGCAGAAGACCATATTTCTGCTAGTAACAGAGTTGTTTATGAATTAAAGATTGAAGGACAAACATATAATAAAACCATTGGGAGATGGAGTAACAATATGAAACATGTTAGGATATTTAGACACTTAGGAGTTAGTTAAGATCAACTTGTGTAATATATCCATTAGGTAAAAGTGTGTTTCTTTAGTATGCATTAGTATACATTTGTAAATATTCTAATCCGAAGGTCACGATATGTTCTAGACATAGAGTGATCCGACGGTTCAACTTCTCTTAGATCATACCTACCATTGATCCGTGTCTTAACACCCGATTGGATTATGATCTCTATTTAAAGAGTATAGAGGGTCCTTGTCTAGTTGATCTATTATGAGAAGCTCATATGTAACTTTCTTTCTTTTGCATAATAAATTGCTCCAAGTAGCTATTTGGCTGGGGCTGTGGACTGTTTCCCTCTTGAGGGTTTTAACCACATGACAAACATCGATGTGTTGATCTATGATCTATTTGTGTGAAGCGGTTGCTAAAGGTGTTCGGTATTTTGGGAGTACCCTGTGTACTCGAACATGGTATCATAGCTTTTATGAAGAGCCGCTTTCGGTTTTGATCAAGATCTGGAACCGATGTTGCCGAAAGTTTGAAAGGGCTTTTGTTTTTGGATTTTCTATGCAATTTTGGCCCGTGGGAGCTATTTCATTGCGTCCAGAGCGCTGTTTCCATTGGGGAATAGTTTTCATTTCACCGAAAATCATTTCTGTTTGCTCCAAAAACACCCATTTCGGCAAATCTGAAGGTATAATGTTACCGTGACGGATTTTTTTTAATCTCTCATATTTTATCAGTTTATTATTAGATATTTTCTATTTTAGTCTCAGACTATTGCCTTCCCTAAATACGTATGCTCTTTTCCATGCACCTTGCGCGATCGCGGCGAATCAGAAACAGTAAGGGAACGTTTTTTTTTTTTTTTTTCTTGTCTTCTCGGCTACGTATGCTCTTTGTCGTGCACATTGTGTGATCGCGACAAATCAGAAACAACGAGAAAACTTAAAAACATAGACTTTCCGAGTAAGATAACCAAGATCTAACCCCATTGTGTGGAATTTTTTATTTTTTATTTATTTTTTTCATTTTTTTTGTGATTTGCAGGAAAAGAAAGCAAGCACGGAGAATGAGAGAGAAGAGTAAAAAAAAAAAAAGCCCCCTTCCTCTTTCCATTATTTTATGTACCTTTTAAACTTAGCTCACTTGGTCCAAAGTTGCTTTATTACTTAATAGGTCTTGAGTTCAAGTCTTATTAAGCTATTTTTTAGTGTATGCAATTTCTATTTTCAAGTTACTTTATTGTAAAAATGCATCTCACATAAATAAAATAAAATAAAAGTGAGTCACTTAAGTTTTTAATTTATTGTCGTACTATTTAAAAGTCACATTATTGTAAAAGTGAACATCACTTATTCTACAAAAGTGATTCACTTCAAAGCAAATTTATTGTAAAAGTGATTGTCAAAGGTTGATCTTGGGAAGAGGGGGCTTCTTTTTTTTAGTTGGTCAAGTTAATATCTGCTATGTCACTATTGGGGACATTTTCAACATTTTTTTTTATCAAGCATAACTTCATCATCCAGAATCAGTTTTAAGAGCCGTTTTTTTTTAAACCACATATTTTTTTGAGGTCTTTGCATCTAAACAGTTAGTTTGTGTTCTTTTAGCCATTGTTTTCCCCTTGTGATATTATCCTTACAAGTTCTAACTATTTCTCATGGAAATCTCGTATGGAGGATGTTCTACGAAGTAGGGGACTTTTCAAGATAACATCAGGGAAAGAAACAGAACCCACTGATGATAATAAGAAAATTAAATGAGAAAATAGATGTGATGAAACTCATGGATTGATAGGGATGTCAATATCTACTGATTTGCGATTCCACATATCTAGAATTGATGAACCTAATCTCGCTTGGGAAAAGTTGGAATTTTTGTTTGGTAAACACAATGAAATTTGGGGTCATCAACTTGAGAATGAGTTGCTTTCCTTGAATCCAAATGATTTTTCATGCATTCAAGACTATTTATCTAAGTATAAAACTCTTAGACTATTATGTGCAGAATGCAAGATTAAGAAAGAAGACAAACAAGTATTTATCATATTCTTTCAAAACTTGGACCTGCATATTCTGTTTTTGTATCTACATTCTACTCCATGAAAGAATCTTTGACTGCAGCTAGCTATCAAGAGCCTAACCTTGAATCCTTTTGTGATTCCTTAATTAGAGAGCAAGATAAGCTCATTCATCTTGGAATAATTAACAATGCAAATACATCTGGGAAAGCCTTATTGTCTCAACAGAAAGAAAAGTTCAAGCCTCCCAAGAAACATAATTTTTGCAATAATAAGAAAAACAACAAGGGTCCCGAACCTTCTCAGTTAGCTCCTTCTTTAAAAAATGACAAAGGATCCAAGCAAAAAGGAAAGAAGACTGACCGTCATTGCAATTTTTGTGGGAAAGATAATCATGATGAATCTAAGTGTTTTAAGAAG
>LPNX011105383.1:7837-99875 GCA_001517045.1 Pseudotsuga menziesii
AAAACAAGAGATTTTAGGTCTTACCAGGTTCAAGATGTCAAATCTGAAACTTGAGCTGAAATCCCGCAAGGCTGGTTCAGGAGCAACAAGGGTTTTGATTTCCCGGAGTTCTATCCACCCAAATGTCTTCAAATTTGTTCCTAACTTCGATTTTTGGGAGGATAACAATCTAGGCTTGGTCCCACTGAAAAATTCCTCTTCAATAAAAAGCCCTAATTTTCGGCCCCAATGACAGGTCCAAAACTGAAAGTCGTCCGAATTGAATTCTGTTTGGACAGAAAGTTGCGCCCTAGGGAGGAGAGTAAGTCCACCTTACTTTTGCTGAAAAATAGTGGAGAAAGGTCCACAAACAAGGAAGCCCTAGCTTCCGCAGCTGCACAGTGTCTTCTTCTCAGGTTAGCTCTGATACCATGTTAGTTTTTCAACATTTAAGCTAGCATTATGACAAGGTCTTTTCACTGAGAGAATAACAAGCACAGCAATCACATAAGCACATCAAGAAACAAGAGACAAAAATATTTTGGGAGGGGAAACCATAAATGGAGAAAACCCCTCAACTTCCTCTAAGATAGTATCACTCCAAGATGTGATCCCAAAACAGTAAGATGACCTCCCAACACAATAGCAGCCTTCTGTCTTCTGTCAAGCCAAGAATTTCCTTCTCCAAAAGTGCGCCACACTTGAGAGAGAAAGAGAGCTAAGTCACAAGTGATAAATAGAGAGACTCACCCTCTCTATTTATATTAGTCCGTTCACTTGAATTACCATTTCACACGTAGGCCCGACTTAATAATTACTACTCGAGCCTACACCTTAATTAGTGTATAATAGCTCAAGTGCCCCTAAACAGTGGGTACTTACCTAATGACTTGATATGACTTGTTTACATTATAATCCTCCCGATCGGAACATCGGGGCATGACCACATGACTCAAATACATAATAGAAACATCCCGGAATAAACATCGGGTTACAATAATATGAAATACATAGAAGAATACATTCTGAAGTTACATATACATCAACACGATTGTCTCAACAGACCACCCATTAATCTATTTTCTACAATGATGTGTATGTAGGGTTATGACAACACTACTTGGGCCGCAATTGTATTCGATAGAATACAATTTTTCTATAGTCTATCAACATCTTCAGATCGAAAATTTGTCGAATGCCAACTACTTCTTGAAGGACACCTTGCTATACAAGCTTGGACATCTTTGTGTACCGACCTGTGAGCACTAATAGAAGCTCATTTGGGATGCACAATACAACAAGACTACAGTAAATTTTGGAGTCGCAAAAACACTTGTTATCCTCCAAAATTATTTATACTGGCCTTTACTTAAATATTATGTCAACAAGTACATTTGATCATGCGTGGTTTGTTCCATTGCTAAATTGTTGAATCGACAACAATGACTTTACATGCCCCTTCCAGTTCCTAGTCAATCATGAGAATCTATTTTTATGTACTACTTGACAAGATATCCTACTACCAGAAATCAACATGAAGCGATATTAGTATTAGTCAACATATTTTCCAAGATGGCTATACTCATATCATGCAAGAAGAATATGACAGCACAATAGAATTTTCAGCTCTTCTTTAAATAGGCATGGAAACATTATGGCCTCCCGATGACCATTATTTCTGACAAAGATGCTAGATTTGTCAGTACCTTTTGGAAAAATCTCTGGCAACAACTTGACATGAGACTTTCTTTGTCGACAACCTTCCATCCGCATACATATAGATAGACAGAAGTTGTAAATCACTTATTCATACAATTGATTTTCATGTACAACCACAAGCATCGTTGAACATGGGATGACAACCTTCCATACATACATCACAGCTACAATTGTGCTCAACACAGCTCTAAAAAAAGAGTCCATTTGAGATCTGTTACAAATTTCAACCCTCAACGCCTAGCAACTTAATAAGTTCGTCGAAACAGTCAAATAACATCGACTTCGAAGGATGAGAAGTGGAGAAAGAATTGAATTTTAGAGATTAAATATACAACATTCAGAAGCAAGCATAGGATATGTTGCAATGAGCTAGTGAAAAATATAAGGCCCGACACAACAAGCATCGTATTCCTCATTCATTCCAAATTGGGGACCAGGTATGGTTACATTTAAAGAAGGAGAGATTCACTGGTCCATACAAAAATATGAAACCTTTGCGATATGGTCCATACAGTATCCTTAAACATATTGTAGAAAATTATTTTCATCTCAACATTCTTGCATGCCTTGGCCTACATCAAGTTTTCAATGTATATATAATTCTACCATATCATGCACCACTATTGGAATAGAACGATTTGCAGACAACAGAACCTGAAGACATCCATCTAGATGTTCAGAAACCTCTTCGTTGTGACACCATTATGGGACAATGCATATGCCATACAAGGGGAAACTCCATTCTGTTGTTTCAAGTGGAAAAAGCTCGACAACTCCCTATGCAAGGAAAATGGTACTCTACTAATGAAGTCGCCAACAAGTTTCCTCACCTGAACAAATACACAATGGAGACCATTTTTTCTTAAGGAAGAAGGAATGATCCAACCAACAGCTGACAAGTTTGCCTTTGAGAGGTCTGCCTCGACATCTTCATTCCATAGGTTCTCCTTCGATAGGTCTTCCTCGACATGTTCATTCAATAGGTCCGCCTCAACATAAAGCATCTCAACATGCTTTGCGATGGTTGAACTTCTGAACCGTTATAACTTCTTTTGCAACTGAACGTAACAGGTAGTCACCCAAGTGTCTCAAAATCCTATATAAGCATGCACATTAATGTAATATAGACATTAATATGATTCCTCCATATTTTCATGGAGCATAAGTAATAAGTTGGTTCTAATTCTTGCATATTATCTGTGTGTATATTTCTTGTTGACCTAGTGTGTTTCCTCCTTTGTTGGTTCTTTTTATATGCTTCCACCATAACAGAGCTCGACTCATTCAGTCGATTATTGTCACCAGCATGCACCTAGGAACGATCTATATCACTCCTTCTATTTTTCTCATAAAAGCATGAGTTTTTCTACTTTCCTTCACTCATCTAGTGTAACAAATCATTCATCCTATTCATGAGATTCTTGACAGATTAGGAAAGTCCTTTATGCACCTATGGGGTATTTCTACTAGTTTAGTAATCCTTATTTTGTGCTAATTCGAATGGCATATTTTTGCATTCGAATATCATATGTAATTATATATTTTGACAACCTATTTTAACATAATTTTGACATATGTAAACTTATTGAATATAAGTTTGTGTTATGCACCACATACAATCTCCTTTTTTGAATGAATCTATGCATGTTTTCAAGAATTTTTTCTGAGTTCAATTGATATAATCTTGGGATTAGTTTCCACACATATAGGATGCAGCAAGTCCTTAGTATTGATCCCCTTGTGGTGGGGTTGTTTGGATGAACCCAATTGACCATGGAATAGATTGTTGAATGAAACACAGAAAAAAAAAAAAAAGACAACAAAATTTAAACCAAATTGTAGAGGGTGAGAACATGCAAACTCCAACAATTAATGTAAGCCAAAACACTTGTATATTTCCCAATGGTAAATTTAGTACAACACCTTGGATCGATGAGATACAAATGGAGGGAAAAAATCTTCCTAAGGGAGGCTTATCTTGTCTACCAAAATGCTTGAAGTCTATCTAATGAACTAGTGTGTAAGAAGAACACTTGCTGCTTGAGGGAAGAAGGAAAGGGAGCTTTAGAATCCTTGACAAGAGGGAATATGTAAGCTAAGTTGAATTGCATTCACCATTCCATCAACATAAATTTTCTATTAAATATTCTTACAAATAGCATGCCCATGGCTTTCTTTTATAGGCCAAGAAGTGGCCAAGAAATAATAAGATCACAATCTGAACCCATGATTCATGGTTTGAGCTCCCAAGTACACCAAGATGAAAGTTAAGGAAACCAAATGTGTTAGATCCCAAATTAGAATTAAAATGGTTAAGTGGAGCTTTAACGAGCCATCAATGCACCGCTTGTGGGTGAGATCCCACCGTTTGCGTTAGTAACATGAATCTTGAGGGATTTTTTGAGCTACAACAAGGTGTTGTTCTCGATTCATGCACTATAGAGCCATGTTTTCTCGCTTTAACAAACCCATGTCTAAACTTCCAACTCCACCAAAAAAACCCAATGTACCAGACCGACAAGGCATAACCCTATCGACAACACCTGTGATGCAAGTGAAGTCTCACCTGAGACACCTATAGAGACTATAGGAATTAGGTTTCCACAGTCATAAAGGGGATCTTTTCATGCCAATAACTAATAAATAAACTAACACTACTGACAGATAAACCATCATCATCAACATACAACTAAGACAACAACATATTGCAACTGTTTACAACCTTAATCATGTGCACTAACTCATTGAATAATTGTCATTTAATTCACGTATGAAAAATAATACATATTATCATCAGTCGTAGCAAAACATGAAACATTGCACAAAATTAGCGTACACTATTTGACACAGGAAACTTAACATGGAATCCCATATTGGATAAAACCATAAAATCACTCTTTGTTTGGCTTGAGTCATGTATTGAATGATTTGGTTTACACACACTATATATAGACATATTCCCATCAACCCCATTAAATTACATCTGTGAACACATCTTGCAGATCAACATTACATTACATTCACGACTGTTATTCATTTTTCTCATTACAATATACAATATTATAGACTTACTAATACTTGACCTTAACCATATCTATTTTATATTTTCTCAAACACCATAATATGAACCTTTTACATTTTTATAGTCTTTACTCGATGACTTTACATCACATTCCCACTACCCATAAGTGGACACCTTTTCTAACTAACTCACTTCATACATTTATTATTTCCCAAAAATTACCCAAAATTTTGGAGATGACCATTTCAACATCCACTCTATTGAATCACTATTCACACCTCAATTGAGTTCCAAAAACTTATGTGAATAATCAAAACCCATTCCCATACTTAGGATATAAAATTTAATCATTTTTGTTAAATTCCTAGGTCCTACACTAGCTAGTTGGCATCCACTTGCATTTTTGTGGTCAAAGTTTCCAAAAATACCTTCAAGAGTGCTTTGGAAATATTCTGGATAATATTCCACCAACCCATCAAAGTTCCCAGTTTAGTGTGTGCATTCCTTCCTTATCTAGAGTTTCCTTATTTTCCCGCAGTTTTAAGGAAAAAGGTAAAGCTAGTTTTAAGGTAGACTGCCTTTTTTTTGTCACAACTCACCCTCCTTCTTTTCCTCACCTAAAATAATTTTGTTCACTTTCCTTTGCTTATCACCTATAACAACTCATTCATCAAATTCATGATCCACTTAACATATTAGGAAAGTGTTTTATGCGCCTCTTGGGGATTTTGACTAGTTTAGTAAGCCTGCTTTTGTACTGATTCGAATGGAATATTTATGCTTTAGAATCCTTGGATTATTTACATTGTTGAAAAACCTATTTCTATATAATGATTGTTGGTTTAAAATAGTATAACAACAATTTTTGTTATTCAACATATTCAGTCTCCTTTTGAGTGTTTCTTACATATTTTTCAAGCAATTTTTTGAGTTCAATTGATCTAAGATTGGGATAAATTTCCACATGGTATCAAAGCCTTTGTAGCTCAATTTTTCCCCTCTTCTATTTATTTTTTAGGGTCAACATCATTCACTGGGAGCGCATTCTATTTGTTCAAGAGTGTAGTTGCTGAAGAATGGATCAATCTCATCATATCATCTTCAATCCATTCAACTACTTCGAATGGAAGGCACATATGGAGATTTCGATGAGGAGTAAATCCCTATAAACACTGACCATGGAAATTGAAGCTGATCCTAATAAAATAATGAAGAATATCAAACAACATAATAAGAGATATGAGTCATATGTTCTCTTATGTCTCACAATTTCTAGAGACCTTCTTTTCCATCTTGATGGATTATCAGCACTGGATGAATTATGGGAGAAGATTCAAACTTTATTTGGGAAGACAGATGAGATGAGGGGTCATAAACTAAAGAATGATCTGATTTGACTAAGGCCATGTAGCTTCAAATCCTTGCGCTTCTACTTCTCCAAATTCAAATCACTAGTTTTGCAGATAAAATAATGTTGTATAGATAAGAAAGATGAACAACTAGTCTTGGCCATCTTTTCAAAGCTTGAACCTAACTACTCAGTATTTTGTTGAACTTTCATGCCACAAAGATGACATCTCGAACTTGGCAGATGCCTTCATTGGCATATTTCACGAAATCCTTGACTCAGGATCAATACAAATTGGTCATGATGGGAACGATCAAACCTACTAAAGATTAAGCTTTGGTTGTTGGAGATTCCAAGATAGATTCCAAAGGAAAGAAGAAGTCTAAGAATTCTCAATATAAAAAAGGAGACACATCCAAGTCTCATGATGAGTCCTCAAACTCCAAGAAGAAGAACTCCCATAGAAAGAAAGGTAAAGGTGAAATGCGAAAATGTGTATACTATGGTAAGGGATTTCATCCTAAGAGATCTTGCATGAAGAAGAAGATCGTTATGTTGAATCAAATTCTGGAGAAGCACAAAATATCCCTTCCTAAAGGCGCAAAAAGGAAGGAAGGAGGTCCCAATTTTGAAGACAAAGAAAGAGTTCATTCCCTAGTTGCAAGCATTGTAAGTTCTCCTTCCTTTATCATTGATTATGGAGATTCTAGAAATATGGTTTCAACAATGGATTCCTTCTTTTCTCTTGATGATTCAAATGGTCAGGGTAGCATCTATTTTTACCATGGTACCTTCAATAATGTCTTGCATGTCCCAGGCCTTGCTGCTAATCTCTTGTCATTCTACCAGATGACCCACACTAGGTCTCCTAGGAAGGTTTTTTTTCTCTTCCAATGATGTTGAAATCTATGATATTACGAATGGTAGATTCATTGATAAAGGTTTTGTGGATCAAATTTCAAAAGTGTATAGGTTCTCACAGTTCATGCATTTCTCTAACCCCTATACTCTCCTCACTCATGCTAATTAAGGAAGAAAGGTTTGGCATGATAGGTTTGGCCATCTAAATTATAAATATCTTTCATATTTATGTGAAAAAAAAATGGTTCCAGGGCTACCAATGATTAAGTTTTCCAAAGGAGTCTGTCAAGGTTTCATTCTAGGAAGACACCTTGTTGACAGGCCGAATTGGCACAATAGTCAACTAAGAGACAACCCAATCCAAAAGCTTTCAAACACTGCTCTCAGTCGTTAGATAGCTATCTCTGACAGGATTAAGGCCCCATTGCCTTCTCTTAAACCACTCCCAATTACATGAGCAGACTCAAAGGAAAGAAAGTAAAGTAATGTTTGTTAGTTGAATATTTACTACAGTTATGAATGTACAAAAGAAACTGTTAAAAATAATAATTACTAAGTCAGTTTATATTGATACACAACTGATAACTACAAATTGATCTAGTTGAACCAATCAACATATGTGTACAGGAATAAATGATAAAGAAAATGTTAACAAACTAAACCAGTTATATAAATTACAATATAGACACATATACATCCATAATAAGTTTAAATGATAATTTGACAGAGTAAAGATCAAATTCAATCTAGTTTCTATGACTTAACACACGCATGTTTTATATACCCTATCCTGATCAGGAGCATGATAATATTAATCCCAGAATCAACTTGCGATTAATGATACTGTGTAGACAATCTTGAAAAACTTCAGAAGAAATTCTGAGAAAGAACAAGACAACACACAGAAATAGCATATCACATATGTTTAAATGATAACATCAAAATTAAATATATGACATGATCTTGCAAGTTAAACCAGCATAGATCGAAAATTTAACATGATGCATTTGCACATTTCTTCAAAGAAAAGTGACAAAACATAAAGATTACGAAAAGAAACAACAAGATCATACAATACTACAAGTACATCTCCATAGTAAAAATACTGCAAATATACTTATAAATATATTCAGTCAAAGGATGCTATAACTACAAACAAAAAATTGTCTTAGTTGCAGGGAAATGTCAAAGTGATCCTGCCTAGTCCCTTTCACCAACCATCCACCTCCCCCCTCTGGAAATTCATCTTCTATCTGCTTAAATAGGAAACATAGATAAAAGTTCAAACAGAAATCCATCTTTTTTCTGGCCACAATGTTGGGCTATAGGGCAAACCCAAGTTTTACACCATTAACTTCGCACCAACAAAAGACCCACAGTGTTGGCCCTTTTGGCAACAACCTGTGAACAGGTTGCAGTCTCATCCGAAACAGCTATGGGGTGCTACAGAACCAGGTTTCTGCAAGCAGAAGAGGGATATTACTATACCTTTAGCCTTTAACAAATTATGATCATACAATACAGAGCTTCGACAATACGTATATAACTTTGCAACTAGATAAACAAACAGTTACTTGCTTAACCCTTACTGGGAATTCAAAGTGAAGTTATTATTTAGCAGTGATCTTACTTATCAGTTATTTACTTATCAATGCATAACAAAACATAACAGAAACAACACAAAGAGCCACAACACCAGATATAACTTGGTTCACCCCTAGTGTAGGGGCTACATCCACAGAACTGTGTTTTATTCAACTCTTTACAAAAACCACAGTTCTGATCTGCGCACTCAGCTACAGATCTCTTCAATCCTCAAAGCCGCGCACACAGTTACAGGCCTCTGCACACATAGCTACAGATCTTCTTAATCACCAAAAACCCTCTGCGCACACAGCTACAGAGGTCGTCCACGCACATAGCTGGGACTTAACCTTTCTTACCAAAACAAGCCTTAGCTTCGCATCAATTCATCTTACATCAGAATCCTAACCTGACTTCTTTACAAGAGTGCTTATTTATACAGTGCACTTATTACAAAACTATGGGCTTAAACCATGGGCACCCCGAACCCTAAACCCTGGACTTAAACCATGGGTTTATTACAAAAAGAGGGCTTTGAATCAACCCTGACACTGCTAATACTATTTTGAGTCGTAACTCCGCTTACAAACTTCCACAAAACCCGGGGAGTTACCAAAACTAAAGACCCTTAAGGTGTGCGCCCCAACATGCAACTGCAAAAATCATGCTCAAAGAACCTAGAAAAAATCTCATAATCCCTCACTTTCTAGGGAAATTGCCTTGTGGAAAACTAAATAGGCCCGTTTTGGAAAAAACCCATGAGGTGGATTTTTGAGATCTATCTCCATTTGCTCATAATGTGGCCCGAAAAAATGCCTATCTGTTGAAACACGCATTTTCTGTCACCAGTTGGAAATGAAATTCGTGGCATGTCTTTATTCATTTGACTTGGCATCCACGGTCTCTGATTTCCATAAACATAGCAAAACAATCCAATCATAGCTCCAATATTTCCTGTGAATGAGTATGCAACTTTCTAGAAACAGTGATAAAAGATATGGATAAGCTATGTTCACATAGAAACAATCTATCAAAATCTGAAGCATAAAAACTTAGAATCAGCATGCTATTAGAGAAGTATGTTTCAAGTAAAAACAATATTCAAGATAATTTGAAAACTTCAGATTCATTTCTCTGACTTTGAGAATAACAGAAAATTTCTGAGAATAACAGTCAATGAGAAACAATTCTGTTCATTTTCCTGTTTATATCAATGAAAAGACAAACTCAGAAATGTTCTTCAAACTTGAATCATCATGTTTCTATGTATCATCAAATCGAGTTTCTTATTACAAAATTCATATGAATGAACGTTGCTCATCATACATGAATTCACTTCGAATTAGCCCAAGCTATCATTAACAAACTCATGAGAAATGGATTCTAGACTATACAAACTTGTCATATATCATAGCCAAGAATGCAAATGTAATCAATCCTTTGTTCAATAAATATCTGGCTGAATCTCTAATACAAGACTTAACTTTCAGGACTGCACATTGCAAAAATAATAGTTTCCAACATTCATAAATTTACTCAAAATTCCGTTGATCGAATATCCACTTGATTACGAGCAAACAAGTAATGTGTGTGTTTTTTTTTTTAAATTTCAGAGTTAGCCAAGAGCAATTTCAAACACTCATGTCTCAGTAATACATTCATAAACAAATTTTTTCAACAATTTTCTGTCACGATGAAACAACTACCATTCAGAAATACAAAAAGTATGAATGCTCTGTATGAGAGATGACTTGCTGGGTCTAAAATTTTGTAATAAAAAGGCACATTCCAAACTTGAAGATGTGTATTGCAAAATGAAGGTTTCCAGTAGTAGTTAAGTCTTGCATAGCAACCAATTCTTCATAAAAGAAACATAAAATTTCTGATAAGTGATAAATAAAAACCTTTTCCAGATGATGTAGTTTTAAGATTTATGTAGAGTGAGAACAGAAAAATTCCTTTCATAAGACAGAACGAAGCAAGTATCATGACCAGAACTTTTTATATCATTCTTAGAAACGTATGGAAATCTTTTCTAAAGTTTTTTTTTTAAAACCTGTATCTCTGAAATTCTGAGTATAAAAATATTAAGAGTTCTAAGGGTTCACAACCTTCTTAATTGCATAAATCAAACCACATTGTTTGCTGAGACAGTGAATTTCTGGGAAATTTGCTCAAAACAAAAATTCCAGAATCAACAAACTATTTGAACAAACCCTATACTATCTTTCAGTACTCATAATTTACAGAGAGCATTGCTGGAATTTTTTTTTTTAAATTCATTTTGATCACCATTCTCTAATATTAATAGGCCAATGTATAATAAACTAAATATGACCGAGTGTAATTAGGAATTTATCAAAGTTTGTCGGAGAAGAGTTTACTTGTGAATTAAATCTTCCATATACAGAAACAACCTAAAACATTCCTATTCTACAATGTCTAACTGGGTCATGAAAGCTATTTCAACTTGACCTGATTTACCAGAGAATTTGAATTCAAATCAAGACAACAGATAATTTTTTCCTTTTTCTATTCCATAAAATACTCACGCACACGAAAAGAAGTGTTGAAACTTACCAGAATGTTGTTTTAACTCGAATTGATAAATTGAACCGATTACAAAGTAAACCAGCAAGTGATGGAGATGTGAAGTAATCAGCTCTTAAAATCAATGAAACCAACAATTGAGAAAATTTACTTCAGTCAGTGCATAAATACCATGCTGCAACCAATTGTTCCTCAAAATAATCCCAACACTCGACCATTCAACTAGTTTTGCAACAGCATAACAAACCCTAAGCAAACAGTCTATCCACCAGCATTTGCATTCTTGATAGAGGCAAGAAACAGAGGGTAGATTTGGCTCAGAGGTAAGCAATTTCTGGATTACCAGAAGCTTGGTGTTTGAAACAGAAAATTGAAAATCCTAACTTCAAAACCATAGCATAGCTCTGTTGAAGAGAATACAGATCTCAAAAGACCCCATAGAGAATTTCAGTTACAGAAAATCTGTAGCCAAAAGCGATAGATTTCAAAAAATTTCTCTTATGGGCTCCCTTTCTCAGGAAAACAGAAAGGGATCTGTTGGGAGGCCAACACACCTGTAGCATAAGTATGAGAGAGTAAGTCATGAGCAAACCTATGCACCCCTTGAATTCATCCAAAGTGACATTGCTGGTCGTTTCCCTCATATGTCCATTAATCAATCCAAGTATGTATTAGCCTTCATAGATGACATTTCTAGATACTATTGAGTTTACTTCCTTAAAATTAAGTCTGATGTTTTTGACCTCTTCAAGGTTTTCAAATCCTTGGTTGAGAACTAGTCTGGAAGGAAACTCAATATACCGATATCCGATAATGGTGGTGAATATGTCAAATTTGAGTTCATTCAATATTGTAAATATGTAGGTATCTAGATGCAACACTCTCTTCCTTACACACCTCAGTACAATGGTGTTGTTGAGAAAAATAATAGAGCCCTCAAGGGGATGGATACATTTATGATGGAGTGTAAGGATTTGGCACCAAATTTTTGGGATGAAGATATAAAATATACATCCTACATCCATAATACGGTGCCTCACAAGAAAATTTATGGAAGCAATCCTTTCAAAGCTTGGAGTAAACACAAGCATGATGTGTCTCATTTCAAGATTTTTGGCTCAAGGGAATGGGATAGAATTAATTATACAAGAGGAGCGATTTGGAACCCCAAATATAAGAGTTCCTTTTTGTTGGGTATTATAAATATTATAAAGGGTATAATCTGATCAACATAAGCACTCAAGAGCCTTCATTGAAATTAGTGTCGAGTTTGAAGAAGAGCCTATGTTAGCAGGAAAAATTGGGGAGTCTTCTTCATTACCACCACATTTGATTGTATGTGAAGAGACTAATGAAATTTATGATTCTGATATTTTTATTAATGATGATTTAATTTAATATACTAACAGTACCACAAGGCCAAAGTGGGAATCAAATACCATTCAAGTAGCTGGGGAACTAGCTCGGAATCCTGGTGATCCTAGGAGGACTAGATCTCAATTCGAGAGTGCCCTTTCTGCCAAGGGCCCTTTATTTGCCAAGAAGTGTCATATAATGATTGGATATGAACCAAAACCATATGAATAAGAATCAGAATATCCAATGTGGAAAAAAACCATAAAGGAGGAATACCATTCACTCCAACAGAATCACACATGGGAACTAGTCAATCACCCCCCAGGAAGAAAGCTAGTCAAGTGTAAGTGGATATTCAAAACCAAATTTTATGTGGATGGATCTCCTCTAAAGTATAAGGAAATTTTAGTGGCCAAGGGATTCTACCAATTCCAAGGCATTGACTATAATGAGACCTTTTCACTAGTGGAAAAGATGGACTCCATAAGACTAGTTTAGGCTATTACAACCTCCAACTAGTGGGAGGTACATCACATGGATGTGAAGAGTTCCTTTATGCATGGAAATATAAAAGAAGAAATATATGCAGTATCCATAAGGTTTTTTCACTAATTGATCTCTTGTCTACAGGTTCAAGAAATAATTATATGGGCTAAACCAAGCTCCTAGAGCTTGGTATGCCAAGATTGATGAATTTCTGTTATCACTTAACTATTGTAGATGCAATTCTGAACCAAATATATATATTGAAGCTGATTTGTGGCTATTTAATCATTATTATATTGTATTTGTATTATATTCTAAGCAAAGGAATTTCCAATAAATAAATTGCCTCTTTGAAGAGTGCAACAAACCATGCCTTCTCCACAATTGATTTGGGATTGTTAATCAAATTTTTGGGGCTTGAAATTTCTCAATAAGATCTTGGAATAAAGGTACATAAGTACAATTATGCTTCATACCTGCTAATTAAGTTCAACATGAAATATTTCAATTCAAGAAAAATTTCTTTCCTTTTAGGCGTTAATCTTGAAGAAGCACAGTCAACTCCATTGCTAAACAACAACTTGTATAGGAAATTGGTTGGTTGTCTTCTTTATTTGACTGATACTTGACTTGATATTTCTTATACATTGAGTGTGGATTCCAGACACATGGACCAGACTCATGACATTCATTGGAGTGTAGCAAAGAGAATCCTAAAATTTGTACAAGGAATAAGAACACATGGGATTCACTATGTTGCACAATCTATCCTAGAGTTACCTGGTTTTACTAACTCTTATTGGGCAAGTGATAACGTTGATAGGAAATAAACTTCTAGAGATGTGCTTATGATTGTATATGGAACAATAATCTAGTCAATTAAGAAGCAAATTTCCATTGCACTTTCATCTACAGAGGAAAATTACAGAGGAGCTGTGAATGCAACTACTCAATGTTTGTGGTTGCAGGGTATACTGGGAGATTTTGGGATAGAGTTTGAGACTTCTATAGTCATCTATTATGAAAACCAAAATAAAATTTTAACATCAACTGATCCAGTACTAGGGTAGCAAACCAAACACATATATATCCATATGCACTACATCAGAGGACTTGTGCATGGCAGGGTCATTTCTCTTCAGTATTGCGCATCATCTGAGCAAGTTGCATACATCTTTGCCAAGGTGTTTTTTAATAATAATATTAGCAATATAAAATCATTGATAGGGATAGATGATCATGTCGTGAATACCAATTGAAGAAAATATTTCTTATAATGTTGTTCATGTCGATGTTTAAGGGAGGATTTTCACCTTTGGGGTTTTGACTCTTTCCTTGTTTTGTATGGACAAGCAATATGTAAAAGGGGACTAAAAAGTATTTCTAGGACCTATATCTCTGATATTTTTATAATGTTTTACTTTTAAGATTAAGATTAAAAGTTAAAATGTGAATCATAGCAACCACAAAACAACCCGTGGATAACTACAAACTTCAATTATTTCTTTAGCTTCGACTAAATGGAATAACCCACTCCCAAACTATATTTACTAGCTCCAAATAGAAGGAGGATAAGACCCTTAAGCGTTTTACCAACTACCACTGGAAGGAAGCACCCACTCCCTGAGTTTTACAAGCTGGGACTGGAAGGAAGCTACAACTCCTTCTTCCTTACCCCATCCCACCTCCCCAAGAAGTCTTACGAGCACCAACTGGAAGCAAGCTTTGACTCCCTTATCCTTGCCCCTTCCTTCCTCCCTAAGAAGTAAGTATGTATACCAAAGAATTATAATATGCAAACTACCTTGTCTAAATGTTGCAACTGTTGTAACTCTTCTATTATGTGTCTTTCCTCTGATTATCTACGTTAAAACAACTAGTTTCCTTGTCTATGATGTGTGACAATGACTGCAATATATTCAATCTTTCTATATCAGACAATCTACAAACACCAAGTTATTTCCACATTCTGCGATCTACGATTTTATGTTGAATAGTGTTTCGAACTCAGTTACATCTACAATCTGTTATGGGAAATAATGCACAAAAGTGCTTCCCACTTTGGGATGGGCCTAGGCCTTATTGTCAGAATATATGAAACCCATTCTCATACTTAGGATATAAAATTTAATCATTTTGGTTAAATTCTTGGGTCCTACACTACCTAGTTGCCATCCACTTGCATTTTTGTGGTCAAACGTGCCTAAAATTCCTCTAGGAGTGATTTAGAATTATTATGGATAATATTCTAACAACCCATCAGACTGCCCAATTTAGCAAGTGCACATTCCTACCTTATCCAAGGTTTCCTTATTTTTCATCAGCTTTTAAGGCAAAAGGCGGACGCTAGTTTGAAGGCACCCACATTGTTTTTTACACAACTCACCCTCCTTCTTTTTCTCTTCTAAACACATGAGTTCATCCCATTTACTTCACTTATCAGTTGTAACAACTCATCCATCCTATTTGTGAGCTTCTTGATAGATTAGGAAAGTGCTTTATGCGCCTATGGTGGATTTTGACTAGTTTAGTAATCCTCCTTTCGTGCTAATTTGAATGGCATCTTTATGCATTCGAATCTCAGATGTAATTATATATTTGGACAACCTATTTTGACATAAGGTTGGATGATATAAAATTATTCAATAGAAGTTTTTATTATGCACCACATACAGTATCATTTTTTGAGTAAATCTATGCATGTTTTCAAGCATTTTTTGTGAGTTCAATTGATCTAGGATTGGGATTAATTTCCACATGGTATCAGATACTTTGTAGCTCAATTTTTCTCCTCCCATATTGATTTCTTTCATGATCAACATCATTCACTCGGACTGCATTTTGTCTATGCAAAGGAGAAATTTCTTAAGAATGGATCAATCTCACAATATCATCTTGACTCCATTAAACTACTTCGAATGGAAGGAACATATGGATATTCTGATGAGGAGTAAAGGACTCTACAGAGTGACCATAGAAACTAAGGTTTATCCTAATGCAGCAACATAGAAGATCAAATGTCAAAATAGGAGAGATGAGGTGTATGGTCTCTTGTGTCTCAGCATTTCCATAGACCTTCTTTTCCATCTTGATGGATTGACATCACCAAATGAATTATGGGAGAAGATTCAAACTTTATTTGGGAATACAGGTAAAATGAGGGGACATCAATTGGAGAACGAGTCGATTTCACTAAGTCCAAGCAGCTTCGAATATTGCAAGTCTACTTATCCGAATTGAAATCATTGGTTTTGCAGTTGAAACAACGTGGTATCAAAAAGATAGATGAACAAATAGTCTTGTCCATACTCTCGAATATTAGCCCTAACTACGCAGTATTTTTTTGGACCTTCCATGCCAAAAAGATGACAACTCGAAGCTATAGGATTCCTTCACTAGATATTTCATCGAATCCTTGACCCAGGAGCAAGACAAAATGGTCATGATGGGAAACTTCAAACCATGCAAAGATCAAGCTTTCATTTTGGATATTCCAAAGTGGATTCCAAAGGAAAGAAGAAGGATAAGAAGACTCCAGATAAAAAAAGATACAATTCTAAGTATCATGAGGAGTCCTCAAACTCCAAGAAGAAGAAAGGTGAAGGTTAAATGAGAAAGTGTGCATACTCTGGTAAGGGATTTTATCTTGAGATCTCTTACATGAAGAAACAAATCGATATGTTGACACAACTCCTAGAAAAACAAAACATCTCACTTCCTGAAGGTGCAAAGAAGAAGGAAGGAGGATCAAGTTTCGAAAACAAGGAGAGAGTTCATGACCTGGTTGCAATAACTGTAATATATCATTCGTTTATCATTGATTCTGGAGCTTTAAGGAACATGGTTTCAACAAGGAATGTCTTTGTTGGGTATCATGGGCAGACCCGGGTTTACTATCATTAACCAACAACACCCCTAGCTCACCAGCCCTTTCGGCAACAGACCGCAAGCGGCCTGAAGTCTCACCTGAGGTGATTCTAATGGGTTGGCCAAGACTCAAGTGTCTTGGACCAGGTTCTGCGCACCCTACTTGCTACTCACAGCTCTTCTAGCCGCAAGGTCTGTATCTCTGCGCGTCGTGTGATCTCCTCCACTCGCGTCTCTTCTAGCCACGAGACCTCTATCCTTGCACAAGTCGCACGATCCCTCCCCACAGCACACAACTTCCACTCACCCAAAATATCTCCAACCTTACCGCATCGCCGCACACCATGCGACACATAGCTCCTGCCCAACGCTAAGTCCTCAACCTGCGGTACCGCGCACTGCAGCTCCTCTGCCGGTGCGGTATCGCCTCCTTGCGATAAATTACTCCCGCGGCTCAGTGCACTTAGCGTTGTTCATGTCGACGTGCAAGACTCAACATACAAGACTGTTTATACTGTGACTAAATAACTGTTGAAGAAAGCATAAGTGAACCCGCATACAATGCATCAAAGACTTCAACTGGTGGTTATCCTTCTATATTACTGTGGACTGAATAACGCATACATACATTTACTGTAACAAATTCTGTGTGCAAAATAATAAGTAACAGTAAACAAATACAATCACATGCATTCAACACATAACACATAGGTTTTACGTGGTTCGCCCCAAGGATGGGAGTTACATCCACAGAACTGTGTTTCTATTATAGCTCAAGGGAAGGTAAACATAGTTCTGCTGCACCTCATATGTAGCTTGAGATATTCTCTCTTAGATCTCTTATCTACCTCTATCTCTATATTGTCTCTCTTACAATATACTCTTCCCCTCTGTCAATCCCTGCGGATTGTTACATACAAGCTCAATGAGCCAGCTACTGGTTACAGAAAGATACTACAGCTAATAACAAAACCAGAGCTTGGCTTCTATCACTATCTAATAATCAACAAAACCCACAAAGTGACCAACTATTATCTTACTGACAACAACCTTTACAATATAAGATATATCCCTTTATAGGCAGCCCGAAGGTCTCTCCATTACAACACTGTGGGCCTGTCCCGACAGTAACCCAAACCCTAATTAGTGACAGTCAGCATATCTATACTTGAGGTAGCTTCTTTTTGTCACACCACAGCTCTCTACGGTCTTCCATGCTTCTCGGCACTGATCATGGGTACTGTGCACCGCTTCCTGATCCTGTCCTTCATCTTCAATACCTCGGCCTTGTTGCTCCTTTTCCTTTATGAGGGTAGCTAAGCCCTCCTGTCTTCCGCCACTTCCTTCAATGCAGTGGGTGAGCTTTCTCGTCTTGGCCGCTTAGGTACCATCACCTTTCTTGACTTCTCTATCTTAAAATTCGTGGTTTCCAACTCTGCTCTGCAACTAGAAACTTGCTACGGCATCGTAGCTCCGCTTCTTCTATTTCCGCCAAAAATGTCTGTCCGCCAAAAATAGCAGCTTCTTCTGTAGCTGCGGGACCCTACTCCAACAGTTCCCTAACACTTGTGGCTCGCCCTCGAGCCACTACCAGTAGGCTTCTCCTGCTGTAGTTTCCCCTTCGCTTCCTGCGAAGTGCGTTGTAGCTTGCCTCGAAGTCTTGTGACTTTGTTCTTCATTGCTTCGACACACTGTCATGCCGAGTCAAGCAAAGCTTGACTAATCTTGGAGTCTTCCATCTAACTTAGTTCGTGGGTCTCTCTTACTTTTCCATTTGTTATGGTCTCGCTTACGTCACTTGCGAGATCGTGAAGGATCTTCAAGTTTTGAGAAGTCGTCCACAGATATCCTTTCCTCTTTATCTGGGTTAGAACTTTTATCACAGAGGAACTGGGTATCTATATCTTCTAGCCTTCTCAGATATTTCATTCAGTCTGGATCCTTCCTTACGACCAGTACTCAGGCGCTGAATTCCATTCTGAGAACACGCTATGTCTGCATGCTGAATTTTCGTATGTGCGTGTGTCTCTCGGATGCCTGCTTCTTGGTCCTCTCTTCGTTCCTTGAGATCTTCTAGGAAGCTCCACGCCCACACTAAGAAGTCTTGTTTCTCTTTAGGCTTCATATTGACTTTCTTTCTGCTTGCAGATTTCTTCTCATCATTTTTTGGCTTTGCTGTCTTATCTGCAGTGATCTTCTCATCTTTCTTCTTCTCTGCTTTCTTATCTTCAGTGATCGGCTCATTGTGCTTCCTTTCTACGGCAGAGCTTTTGATGACGTCTTCGATATCCTGGGCGTGATTCTTCATCCATGGTGGCTTTCTGACCTGTGATGCACCTAATTTCACAACGTTGGGTGGCGTCGCCATGGCAGACGCACAGCCAGTACGTGCTTTTCGAAATCACTTCTACAGGGTCATCCTCAGACATAACCCTCTTGGTTAAATATCCTGGCCGTGCAATGGATTCGAAATCTAGAAAGCATGGCACTCTGCAACTGAATCCACTCTTCACGCAGGGAAAACTTAATAGCTTACTCTATAGCTCTCGGGTTTTGCAAATGTAACCTTCCCACTTTAAGAATGTCTTCTTTTATGCTGAAGGCAACAATACCGGACGCAACGGTCATCTTCGGTGAAACCCGTTGTTCGTAATAATTGCCTAGATGAGGCCATACCTGTCATCCGATCCTCAATAAATGCCGAAATTCGATCACGTTTCCCTCGAAGCGTGTGAGTATAGGCGCCGGTCTCGTCAAAGATTTGCCAAATCTGGAAACTTAATTATGCTACTGCCAAATCTACGGTAAGGGATACTGGTCATTTCCTCATTAACTGCCTATCAGAAGGCAATTTGACGGGCCTTCTGTCGGTTGCAAAACAGAATACGTGGCATGGGGAACATCGCATTACTGTGCTGAACATTGCGTCACCTGCGCAAATAAACAAGCGTTTTTTTTTTTTTTTTTTACAAAAAAATGCTCAAAATGAACCGACCTTATGCGATTCCTTGTACTTAGAAAATACCTGCCGGTGTAGACTAGTTCCCGGTGCAATGCCTCCTTTCAACTACACTGGACATCTGCACTACCATAAACTGGTTAAGCTAGGGCTGAGAGGTGGGGTGGCTATCACTATAGAGCTTAAGCCTACTGCCATTAATCCATGTGGGAAGAAGCTCCCCATTCAGCTGGATGAGCTGAACGGCACCTCCCTCTGTAATTTGTTGTATCTGATATGGCCCCAGCCAATGCGTCTTGAAATTTCCTGGAAAATTAATGAATTTGCTGTCATAGAGGAGCACTAGGTATCCGATCTGGAAAGTCTTACTCTTAATGTGTCTGTCATGCCAAGCTTTTTGTCGTGCCTTCTGCACTTTTTGATGGAATACGGCGATGAATCCGTCTTCTTATAAGGTAAGCAGCTGTGCTAACCTTTCCTCCACTGTGTTTGTATCAGTCATCCCTGTAATCCAAGTGATTCTTAAACTGGGAAGAATATACTCCATAGGCATAACAGCCTCCTGTCCATAGACCAAGATGAAAGGTGTGTGTCCTGTAAGTTTCTTGCATGTGGTTCTGTACGCCCATAATACAGCATTAACTCTGAGGTCCCAATCATTCCTTTGGCTGTTGCAGATCTTGGTAAGAGCATTTTCTAAAATCTTATTAAAGGCCTCCACCGTACCCATTAGCCTGTGGGTGGTAGGGAGTGCTCTTATGGTGCTGAATCTGGAATTCTTCTGTCAAAGCCTCAATGGTGTGGTTCAAGAAATGTGTGCCTTGATCGCTCATCAAAATTACTGGGCATCCAAATCTACTGATGATGTTTTCAAAAAGGAACTCGGCGGCTATCGCAGCATCACAATTTCTTACTACTTTGGCCTCTTCCCATCTGGTGAGGTACTCTGTTCCAGTGATAATATATCTCGCACCAGTGCACTTTCCTGGTGGGTTGATAGGACCCACAAAATCTATAGCCCATTTTTCAAATGCGCGCAGCGTGACCTGCGATCACAGCGAGGGTTTTCCTACTCTTTGGCAGATATCACAGCATCTGCAAAATTCCTTGGTGTCTTTATGCAATGTGGGCCACCATAATCCCACCTCCAGGATTTTCTATGCAGTCAGCTTTCCTGTGAAATGACCTCCTGTGGTTCCTGAATGTGCCTATCTAATAATAGCGTCTTTTTCATGTGGCATCACACATCTACGCAAAACTTCATCCGGTCCTAACTTGTATAGGTGTCCTGCGATCAAGGTGAAGTCTGCTGCTTTAACGACCAACAACTTCTTTTGCTGCTTAGTAAACTCATCAGGTGCTACTCCTGTAGTGAGAAAGTGAATAATATCAGCATAGTAATCGTCTACGATCTGGGTAGAAAACAACTACGCATCCGGCAAGTTATCCTCTAGGTTACTTGGCTCTTCTCCTAAGTCTATCCGTGACAGATGATCAGGTCCGGCATTTAGTCTTCCTGGTTTCACAATGATTTCAAAATCATACTCCTGAAAGAGGAGTAACCATCTGCAGATTCTCCCCCCTAACACTGGCTTATTGACCAGATAATTCAATGCGGAACGGTCAGTAAACATTTTGAACGAGGCTCCCAATAGATAGTGCCTGAACTTCTGTAAAGCATACACCATAGCTAAGCCTTCCCTTTCTGTCGTGGTGTAGTTATTTTCTGTTGTCGACAGCTTTCTACTGGAGTATGCGATAGGATGGTCAATGTCCCCTTCTCCTGGTTGCGTTAAGACAACCCCTAGTGCAATGCCTGATGCATCCACATGTACATGAAATGGCTTAGTCCAGTCTAGAAATACTAGGATGGGTGCTGTAACCATCTTCTCTTTAAGTGTGTCTAGACTCTGCTGACATTCCTCATTCCATAGGAATTTTACATCCTTCTTTAGCAATTTCTCCATTGGTTCTGTAATCTTTGCGTAGCCCTTGATGAACTTTCTGTAGTACCTGGTATGACCAAGTACCGTCCGCAATTGCTTGACTGAGTTGGGTGCTGGAAGATTTACAATGATGGTGATCTTCGCGGGATCTACCATCAAGCCTTGTTTGCACACAATATGACCCAACAAAATACCGAATGGTGCACAAAATATACATTTTTTTGAATTTTAGAGAAATCTGGTACTGCCTACATTTCTCTAACATCAGTCTTAAATATCCTATGTGCTGGTCGATTAGTCCAAATACAGTCCAATCATCAAAATATACTTCTAGGAATTTATGGATGTATTCTTTAAATACAGCAACTACTACTCTAGAAAATATAGCTGGTGCATTCTTAAGACCAAAGGGCATTACCGTATACTGGAACGAACCCCATTCTGTTGCAAAAGTGGTCTTGGATCGATCTTCTGGATGTATTCTGATCTGGTGATAGCCGAAGAAGCCATCAGTGAAGGAGTAGACCTCATGTCCTCCCACATTATCGAGCACTTCATCTGTGAAGGGTGTTGGGAATGGATCGTGAACCGATGCATCGTTGAGCTTGCGTAGATCGTCATAGATTCTGATGTCTCCTTTCGTCTTCTTCTCTTGCACGACCATGGGGCTAACCCATTCGCTTTCTTCTACTGGTTCAATGATGCCTGCTGCTAGCATCTTATCAATCTTATCCTTAACTTTTTCTTTGTAGTGTGGATTCAATCTATATGGGCACTGCTTGACTGATCTAGCATCCTCCTTCAATGGTATCCTCATAACTCCCAGGTCTCCAACTATTCCCTTCATCTCTGTGAACTTGGTGGGAAATAGGTCCTGATAGTCATGTAACAAATCTGCGATCTGTCCAACTATTTCATTGTTCCAATAGTCTCCAATAGAGGCAAACTTAGGTTCTGCGTCTGTGCTAATATTGATCTTTTTAATCTTGATGGGCTCGGTGATTGCTGGAATCTCTAACTGTGGTCCCTCAACATCGCGAGTCCCTTCTGACTCTGGAATTTTGGTGTTGCGAGCGTCTTCATCCTCCTCCTCTGGTTCTAATGTAAAATTATAACACTCTAACTCCTCTTCTAGCTCGATAGCCCACTCAGGTTGAGCTAGCACTGATATGGTACAGTCCTCAAATATCCTACTCTTTATTACTTGTAGGGCCTGATCAACACTTGGATACTCAGATTCAAAGGCGAAGGTGAGTAGAAAGCTATCTATCATAAGTGGCCATGTTGTTGTTCCCTTGCGCAGTTCAGTCTCTGTGTACCAGTTCCGTGGAACTGTATCCAAAGTGTGAATGAATCGGTGGACCCATTCATCCTCAGGAACATCCGACCAATTATGTTCGCATGTCTGAATGTGTGACTTGGGGTCAATCTCTCCTATGTACTTCTGCGGGACGTACTCTCTATCGGCAGAAAATCTAATCGCCATCAATCTTTTAATATCATCCCATGATACAATGTTCTCTTTATGCGCGTACCACCATCTTGCAGGTGTGGCTTGTACTGCAAGGTCCATAGCTGCGATCCCCTGCTCATGAGAAATCTGTTGTTCAAACTGCTCAAGGAAGTCCTGGATATCTATTAGACCATAAAATGACAAAATCTCATTGATCTCTGTGCCAATCCATCGCAGTGACTTAGACAATTATGCACACGTGTGCGCTGAAACTTTGTGAAGTCTGTTCTTCCAGTTCTCTAGGCCAACATCTGAATCTGATGCGCATGAGCTATCGCATCACCAACTAATGTTCCCATCTTCCATCGGATTGACATAGTTGCTCAGGTTTGTGGTCATCTGATAGAGACTCTCCATGTTGTGTGCCTCCTCCTTTGCTCGGATAGGTTCAATATATCTAGGACCCTAGAAAGGATTCAACGGCGCGATGACCCAGATCTGTGCATCCTCAAAGGTCATTTGTCTTCTTTTTAGGTCGATAACAACCATGTTACCGATCGCCCAATCAATTCCTAGTAGTGCTGGATACGACTTACTATCACCAATGATTTCTATAACTTCAAAGTCCGCAAAGCTGTGAAATCCGTCAATGTCAACTGGCACCTGTGGTAACTGACCCAGAGGTGATACTCGCTACTGGTTAGCTAATCTCAGGTGGATAGGTGATCTGACTAACTTAGGGCTACCCATCTATTCCCATGTCTGCTTAGTCAGAACATTTACATCGGATCCTAGATCTAGGATTACCTCATCCATTTCAAATTCTCCCACCTGCGCTGTAAGTCGCATCTCTCTTCCCGTTCTCGTATGGCCTTTAATATTATGAAGAGGACACTGTGTACTACTCACGGAAGAAGATGGCTGATATTGATCTATAATGCACTGAAGTTCTGTGATATCTTTCTCATTTCTTACAAGTTTTAGACAATTCCACAGGAAGGAATGTACACTTCCTGTCATCTCGTCCTCATCGCATCTTCCTAATGTGGTAGCCTATGGCATCTGTCCAAGGCTATCGCCACAAGGTGCTTGCTGCGATACGCCCCTAGATGGCGGTACCTGCAATCCTGATTATGTAGGTTCATCAAAGAAATCCTGGGCTTCGTGAAATGTCTGTTTATTCTTCTGCAGGTCGAGTGGTGTCGCTTTACTAGGAGCTCTGCGCACCCACTGCTGAGCTGTGCTCTTTTCCCTCTCCTGCGATGTCCCACTGGTGGAAACACCGCTACGAGTCACAATATTGACTCTTGGTTCTGGTTCTTTCTGCTCGGCAGCAATAAGCTGAATGTTCTGGTGTACTACTGGCTTAGGTTCTCTGATCTTGGCTATCAAGGTAGGACACTCCTCTATAGTATGATCATAAAATTTGTAGTAGTTACAAGTGGTAGTGGGGCTCTGACAGCCCCTAGCATAGTGTCCTACAACTTCGTAGTTATAACAAGTAACTGGTCCGTGACCACGGCCAAAACCCTCTCCTCTGCCAAAGCCTTCTCCTCGTGCAAATCCTCCTCCACAGCCTCGTCCTATGAATCCACCTCCACAGCCACCGTAAGCTGGATCAGGAAATGGTCCTGCTGCTGGACCCTATGTCTCTGACTGGACTCTGTACAGGTCTTGCTTTGCTCCAACCATCATATCATAGGCTCTGCAATCATGTTCATCATGGCCTACCGACTTGCAGAAGATGCAGTATAAGTTCTTAGGTGTCTGTATGTACTTCTGAAGTAAGGGGCACTGGTGAGGTAGATGTCCTCATGTTTTGCATATTTCACACCACGGTCCATGGGTCTGTGGTAAGGGGTTAGGAGCCCCTGTTGCTATATATTCTACAAAGACCAGACAATTGTCTTTACTATGGCCTTGTGCTTTACATTTTATGCACCATATGTCTTGCGCAACCTCTTTTCCTTTCTTAAGCTCATGCAACTGTAATGTGAGATTAGCCAACTGATTTTGTAAAGTTTCCATTCCTGTACTGCTCTCAGCTAGAGGTGAGGCCTCTAGTTTCATCGCCATCTCCAACGCGTCATCCTGCTTCTGGAGTTTCTGCTGCATTAACGGCAGTCTAATGTGAGGGATCAGCAGTGCAATAAACCATTCCTTATGCTGCTCCGGTGTGAACTCAAAACTGACTTGGTCGATAAGGGATTTGAATTTCTGATCAAAGTCCCATACCGACTCTGTAGGTAGCTGCTTAATGTCCTTGAGCTCTTTTATACACTGTGACTTAGACTTAGGTTTCTTGAACTCTTTAATCATGGCATTCCTGACCTCGACGAGTGTTATGGGTGTGGCAGCATACTTCATATACCATGTTAAATATCGTTCTCTCAATGTGGTGACCAACTGTACAAGTTTAATATTATCATCGTGGATTTGTTTAATGGTCCACATGGCTTCGCATAGAAACCAATGCTGTTCTGGGTCCTCTGCTCCTGTACCCTTAAAGGTAGGTAGCTTCATATCATCTCCCATTCTATTTCTCTATGGTGGGTTCGGATTGATTGGATTACTACCACCCGGCGGTGTAGGTGGAGGTGATGTAGCAGTGGTAGGTACTGTCTGCGAGCTACTGGATGGAGTTCCTACGGGATTGTTCTGAGTCCCGGTCTGTTTCTGTGGGGTGTAAGGGTGGTAAGGGATACCCCCCTCTGTTTCTTTTGTGGTACTATGACTCTGCTGCCTGGTACTATCTAAACTATCCTCAAGTATTGGAGATCTGAAATCTTCTTTATACTTCTTTCCATTTCGTGTTCTTCCAATGTCATCTAAATCACTTTCAAACTCTTGTGACATTACTATTTCTACTTAGTCATCTGAAACTAGATCCATTGTTCCTTTTTCATGTAATAGCATCTTAATGGACAAGTTTAAAGATCTTAGGTACTTACCACAATATCTTTTGAATAAGTAACGCTCAGCCTCGCTAAAGCTTTTCGTCTGGTCAACTGCAAACTCTGTGACGAAGCCTCCTAGCACACTTGCAAGCCAAAAGTCTACTGCCCTCATGAGGGGATTATCAAGGTTCTCCACGGTGTGAATCAGCTCTGGTGTCCAGACAATGTCTCTTTTCTTTTTGAATATGCTTGTATCCGTTAACTTTGCTAACCAGTCGTAAAGCTCATTTCCAAATGTGGAAAAGAATATCGCATGGATGTCTGTAATGATATGTTTTTGTAACCAGGCCTCTGTGTTCAGTTTAGGACTCCTATTCTCTCGTTCTGCAAACTCTTTTAGGTTAGACCAAACCCACTCATTGAGTTCGTCTCTAGTAGGGCACCACCAGAACGTCAGTGCTCAGTTTGTTCAAAACCGGCAACAGAACCATTTGTTGGGTATCATGGGCAGACCCGGGTTTACTATCATTAACCAACAACACCCCTAGCTCACCAGCCCTTTCAGCAACAGACCGCAAGCAGCCTGAAGTCTCACCCGAGGTGATTCTAATGGGTTGGCCAAGACTCAAGTGTTTTGGACCAGGTTCTGCGCACCCTACTTGCTACTCGCAGCTCTTCTAGCTGCAAGGTCTGTATCTCTGCACGTCGTCCGATCTCCTCCACTCATGTCTGTTCTAGCTGCGAGACCTCTATCCTTGCACAAGTCATGCGATCCCTCCCCACAGTGCACAACTTCCACTCACCCACAATATCTCCAACCTTACGACATCGCCACGCACCACGCGACACGCAGCTCCTGCCCAACGCTAAGTCCTCAACCTGCGGTACCACACACCACAGCTCCTCTGCCGGCGCGGTATCGCCTCCTTGTGATAACCTACTCCCGCGGCTCAGCGCACTTAGCGTTGTTCGTGTCAACGTGCAAGACTCAACATACAAGACTGTTTATACTGTGACTAAATAACTGTTGAAGCAAGCATAAGTGAACCCGCATATAATGCATCAAAGACTTCAACTGGTGGTTATCCTTCTATATTGCTGTGGACTGAATAATGCATACATACATTTACTGTAACAAAGTCTGTGTGCAAAATAATAATTAACAGTAAACAAATACAATCACATGCATTCAACACATAACACATAGTTTTTACGTGGTTCGCCCCCAGGATGGGAGTTACGTCCACAGAACTATGTTTCTATTATAGCTCAAGGGAAGGTAAACATAGTTCTGCTGCACCTCATATGCAGCTTGAGATATTCTCTCTTAGATCTCTTATCTACCTCTATCTCTATATTGTCTCTCTTACAATATACTCTTCCCCTCTGTCAACCCCTGCATATTATTACATACAAGCTCAATGAGCTAGCTACTGGTTCGAAGTTCAAATTTGAAGAGTACCATTTGCTCTCCCATCAGTGCATTTCAGTTGTTCTACATGGTTTAAGGATTCATCATGGAGCTCTTCCTGAGCTGATTGAGCACATTCCACTTCTTCCCAAGAAGAAGATTCCTCCAGACATTTTTTAGTTTGGAAGTATATGCATATTTTGTTTCTGTTTCATAATCTATTTTTGAGGGGAGGGTTTTCCCATGAGGTTTTCCTCCTTACCTTTGTTACATGGATCAATAAATTTTTTAAAAAGGTGACTTTTTCCTTAGTTGCCAAGGCCTCAAAACAGTAAATTGTACTAAGTTTGGATTAAGTGAGGGTGTTGGAGGAGTAATACGTCCTTAGTATATAGTTTATACCTTAGGATAAATTGATTTTCCTAAATTTCATTAATGTCCTATGGTTTAGACTTAGGAGAGTTAATCCAACAATATATCTGGTTATTTTGGCCTATTCACACCTACAACAATGCTTGGTTTGGTCAACCTAGCCCATGTGCTCCCACATTAATGCATTAGAGCACTAACTCCTTGATTTGTGGGGCCCTGGTTTGACTAAGTGCACTAGGTGTATATCTAGCATGTTTTAGCTCACCTAGGAGCATTTATTGCCACCTAGAGCGCCCCACCTACCTCTATCTTCTCACTCATGCATGCCTTGGAGTCTGTAATGACCCATCACACCTCACCAACACTCACACATCAATTTGATTCTGTTTGGGTTGAGTTGAGTCTCCATTGGTCCACCTAGGGGGGATTGAGGTTATTTCTCACATTGACACATGTACAACTCCAATTGGCTTCCAGAGCCACTCAAATTTTTCCATTGTATAAATCATGTATGATAATAATATGACAAGAAATCAGCACCATTCACATGTGTTGTTCCAACTATTTTCTTTCTCTTTGTTTTCTCTTGCATCTTTTGTCAAACACTTTGATGGTGAAATTGTTCTAGCTCCTAGATCTAGTTTGATATGCATTTCTCACAAGCTAGTTTCCATCCACTTGCATTTTTTGGTAAAACTTGCCTAAACTTATTCCAAAACTTCTTTTGAAAGATTCATGATAAGATTCTGACAACCAATCAAACTTCCCAGTTTAGAAATTCCGCATTCCTTCCTTATCCATAGTTTCTTTTTTTTCAATAGCTTTTAAGGAAAACGGTGAAGGCTAGTTTTAAGGCACCTGCATTGTTTTTGACACAAATCACCCTCCTTGATCCAACCAGCAGCTGACAAGTTCGCATTCGATAGCCCTGCCTCGACATGTTCATTCAACAGGTTCTCCTTCAATAGGTCCACCTCGACATGTTCATACGACAAGTCCACCTCAACATGCTCTGCAACGGTTGAACTTCTGAACCATTATAATATCTTTTGTAATTGAACATAACGGGTAGTCACCCAAGTGTCTCATCATCCTATATAAGCATGTACATTGATATAATATAGACATTAATCTAATTCCCCCATCTTTTCATGGAGAATAAGTAATAAATTGATTCATGAATAAGGAAGAGTGTTTGATAATTTTTCCCGGTTAGAAAAGGTAAATATTTGAAACTCATTAAAAAAACAATACAACTCTTTGTATGTATAAAATAATGCAATCTCTAAAATCATGGTCTGAGCCAATCATCGAAAACATATGTGCATGAAGATATACAATTTGATATGGACCAAACTTACATTATATTTTGATTATAACATGTGATTGCAAGGATTCTCCACAAAATGCCATTAGCAATCACTGTGAATTCTCAGCCAAAACTGACATTGTTAATATTTTAATTTAAGTACACGCGTTGGTTCAATATTTCATTTGCATTAAATTTATCTAGGTATATATTAACTTTTCGGACTAGGTTATATATATATATATATATATATATCAATTATTTTCAAACCTATATATATATATATATATATATATATAAAAGATTTGTGAATGATTATTATTTAGTTTATATGGAATTTATTATTATTATAATATTGATTTTGTATAATATATTATATTAGAATTATATATATAGTGACATTTTAGTTTTGAATATAGGAAAGAAGCTATAAAGTTTTTTAGATTATTGTAGATGTACTTAATTATGGATCTATGATTTGATTATAAGAATCAAATCTGTCTAGATGCAAACTTATTTTAGAATACAAAAACTTGAGGAAAAGTTTTCACCTCAAGTAACTTGACCCTTATAGATCCATAATTAAGATAGATTTACATTGATGATGCATTATACTTGATGAAATCATAAAAGATGAATGGCACCGTAATTGTGAAAAAACATGTAAATTGCAAATAGGTTAAAATAGAGAAATTCCATATTATCCATATTAAGAAATTAATTGGACATAACCAAACTTGTACTCGTTAAAATCTATATCAATTGGTAAAATTAGATAATATAATGCCTCTAGTTTAAAACAAGTAGAACTTCAAACCTAGACAAAGAAAATATTTCCTAGATCATATGCACGTAGAGAAATAAGTATCTAAGTTTAATTAGTTATTTTAGTTTTAGTGTGTGTGTGTGTTTTGTTGGATTTATATTATATTGAGAGCGGGTGAGGTGAATTAGTATGAAGTGTAGATATCAAACCATTTAACAATTAATCAATTCCCACCACTTCAATCTTTTCAGTGAAAACAAGCACAACTGCACACAAAGACTAAAGAATAATTATACGTATATCTATAAATAAAATGAATTATTACATCAGTGGGAGAGTTTAATCTCCAAACATGAGCACCAACTCAATTCAGGCATCAACATGATCCACAAGTAACAATCTGTCGGTTACAAGCATCAACCTGCAATGACCTTGTTCTACGTAAGCATCGGCTCACGAACTCGAAGCACCAACCTGAACAAATGTCTATCTTATGGTGCAAAATGTGAATCATAGAAACCACGAAACAACTCATGGATAACTACAAACTCCGATTGTTTCTTCATCTTTGACTAAATGGAAGAACCCACTCGCGCCAAACTATATTTACTAGCTCCAACTAGAAGGAGGCTAAGAACCCCTAAGTGTTTTACCAACTACCACTAGAAGGAAGCACCCACTCCCTAAGTTTTACTAGCTAGAATTGGAAGGAATATACAACTCCCTCTTCCTTGCCCCATCCTTCCTCCCCAAGAACTCTTATGAGCACCAACTAGAAGCAAGCTCCGACTCTCTTATCCTTGCCCCTTCCTTTTTCCCTAAGAAATAAGTATGTATACCAAAGAATTGTAATATGCAAATTATCTTGTCTAAATGTTGCAACTATTGTAACTCTTATGTTATGTGTCTTGCCTCTGATTATCTACGTTAAAACAACTAGTTTCCTTGTCTATGATGTGTGACAATCACTACAATATATTCAATCTTTCTATATCACACAATCTACAAACACCAAGTTATTTCCACATTCTGCGATCTGCGATTCTATGTTGAATAGTGTTTCAAAGTCAGTTACATCTACAATCTATTATGGAAAATAATGCAAAAAAGTGCTTCCCACTTTGGGATGGGCCTAGGCCTTATTGTTAGAATATTTGAAACCCATTCTCATACTTAGGATATAAAATTTAATCATTTTGGTTAAATTCCTTGGTCCTACACTACCTAGTTGGCATCGACTTGCATTTTTGTTTTCAAAATTGCCTAAAATTCCTCGAGGAGCGATTTAGAATTATTATGGATAATATTCTGACAACGCATCAAACTACCCAGTTTAGCAAGTGCACATTCCTACCTTATCCAGGGTTTCCTTATTTTTCATCAGCTTTTAAGGTAAAAGTCGAACGCTAGTTTTAAGGCACCCACATTGCTTTGACACAACTTACCCTCCTTTTTCTCTTCTAAACACATGATTTTGTCCCATTTACTTCACTTATCATTTGTAACAACTCATTCATCCTATTTGTGAGCTTCTTGACACATTAGGAAAGTGCTTTATGCACCTATGGTGGATTTTGACTAGTTTAGTAATCCTCCTTTTGTGCTAATTCAAATGGCATCTTTATGCATTCAAATCTCATATGTAATTATATATTTTGACAACCTATTTTGACATAGGGTTTGCTGATGTAAACTTATTCAATAGAAGTTTTTGTTATGCACCACATATAGTCTCCATTTTTTAGTGAATCTATGCATGTTTTCAAGCATTTTTTGTGAGTTCAATTGATCTAGGCTTGGGATTAATTTCCACATGGTATCGGAGACTTGGTAGCTCAATTTTTCTCCTCCTCTATTGATTTCTTTCATGATTGACATCATTCACTCAGAGTGCATTTTGCCTATACAAGGGAGAAATTTCTTAAGAATGGATCAATCTCACAATATCATCTTGACTCCATTCAACTACTTCAAATGGAAGAAACATATGGAGATTCTGATGAGGAGTAAAGGACTCTACAGAGTGACCACAGAAACTAAGGTTTATCCTAATGCATCAACATAGAAGATCAAATGACATAATAGGAGAGATGAGGTGTATGGTCTCTTGTGTTTCATCATTTCCATAGACCTTCTTTTCCATCTTGATGGATTGACATCACCAAATGAATTATGGGAGAAGATTCAAACTTTATTTGGGAAGAAAGGTAAAATTAGGGGACATCAATTCGACAATGAGTCAATTTCACTAAGTCCAAGCAGCTTCGAATATTTGCAAGTCTACTTCTCCAAATTGAAATCATTGGTTTTGCAGTTGAAACATCGTGGTATCGAAAAGATAGATGAACAACTAGTCTTTTCCATACTCTCAAATATCAGCCCTAACTACTCAGTATTTGTTTTGACCTTCCATGCCACAAATATGACAACTCAAAGCTATAGGATTCCTTCACTGCAATATTTCATTGAATCCTTGACCCAGGAGCAAGACAAATTGGTCATGATGGGAAGCATCAAACCTTGCAAAGATCAATATTTCGTTTTTGGAGATTCCAAGGTGGATTCCAAAGGAAAGAAGAAGGATAAGAAGATTCCAGATTAAAAAGATACAATTCTAAGTATCATGAGGAGTCCTCAAACTCTAAGAAGAAGAAATCCTAGAAGAAGAAAGGTAAAGGTTAAATGAGAAAGTGTCCATACTATGGTAAGGTATTTTATCTTGAGATCTCTTGCATGAAGAAACAAATCGATATGTTGACACAACTCCTAGAAAACCAAAACATCTTGCTTCCTGAAAGCGCAAAGAAGAAGGAAGGAGGATCAAGATTCGAAAACAAGGAGAGAGTTCATGACCTGGTTGCAATCACTGTAATATATCATTCCTTTATCATTGATTCTGGAGCTTCAAGGAACATGGTTTCAACAAGGGAGGCCTTCTCCTCTCTTGATGATTTGAAAGGTCCAAATATTTTGTTGGGGGATAACTCAGGAACTGAAAGTAAGGGTAAGGGTAGCATATATTTTGACCATGGTTCCTTCAATAATGTCTTTTATGTCCCAAGCCTTGCTGCTAATATCTTATTAGTCTATGACATGATTCACAATGGGTTTCCTAAGAAGGTTTATTTTACTCCTAAGGACGTTGAAATATCTTATATTGCAACTCATAGGGTCATTGCTAAAGGTTTTTTGGATCACATTTCAAAAGTGTACAAGTTCTCAAACTTCATGCCCTTCTCAAACCCCTCTACTCTCCTCACTCATGCTAATGAAGCCATAAATATTTGGAATGAGAGGTCTGGCCATCTAAATTACAAATATCTTTCATATCTGTGTGAAAAATACATGGTCATAGGGCTGCCAAATATCAAGTTTTCCAAGAGAGCCTATCAGGGTTGCATGCTAGGAAAACACCCAAAGAATATGTATGAGAGAGTCAGTCATGAGCGAACCTCTACACCTATTGAGCTCATCCATAGTGTAATTGTTGGTCCTTTTTTTAGTATGTCCACGATTCAATCCAAGTATGTCCTTAACTTCATAGATGATTTTTCTAGATACTGTTGGGTTTACTTCCTTAAACACATGTACAAATTTTTGACCTTTTTAAGGTTTTCAAAGCGATGGTTGAGAACCAGTTTGGAAGAAAACTCAAGATCCTCAGATATGATAATGGTGGTGAGTATTTAAATTATACTTTCATTCGATATTGTGAATATGCATATATCCAGTTGCAACACTCTATTCGTTACACACCTCAGCATAATGGTGTTGTTGAGAAGAAGAGTAGATCCCTCACAAGATGGCTACTTATATGATGGAGTATAAGACCTTGCCACCAATGTTTTGGTGTGAGTCTATAAAATTTGCATCCTACATAGAGAATAGGTTTCCCTATAATAATATAGATGGAATCATTCCTTTCAAATTTTGGAATGGACACAAGCCTGATGTGTCTCATTTTAGGATTTTTGGCTCAAAATCTATCTAAAATCCAACAGAGAAGACTAAGGCTCTCGAACCCCAAATTTAATTGTTCCTATTTTTTGGGTATTCTAAATCATCCAAAGGTTATAAGCTGATGAACATGAGAATTCAAAGGTCCTTTATTGAAAGGAGTGTTCAGTTTGAAGAAGAGACCATGCAAACAATAGAAATTGGAGAGTCCTCTTCACCATCTCCCCCTTTGACTGTAAGTGAAGAAGATGATACTTTTTATGATTCTTATATGTCCCATAATTATGATTTAATTACATATCCTAACATGCCGACAAGGACAAAGTGGGAAGCAAATACCATTCATGCAATTGGGGAACTAGATTGGAATCCTAGTGATCCTAGGAGGATTAGATCTCAATTTGAGGTTTCCCTTTATGTCACGGATCCTTTATTTGTTGAAAATTTGTATCTAATGATTGAATCATATCCAAAAACATATCAAGAAGCATCGAACAACCCAATATGTAAAAAAAACATGAAGGAGGAATACCATTCACTCAAGAAGGATGAAACATGGGAACTAGTCAATCTTCCACCAAGGAGAAAGCTAGTCAAGTGCAAATGGGTACTGAAGACAAAGTTTGTTGCTGATTTCTCTCCTATGAAGTATAAGTGTTGATGTATTTGTAACTTCGAAATGTATTCATCTATGTATCTTATGTCTTGTAACCCAATGTTTATTCCATGATGTATCTATTATGTAATTGAGTCATGTTCTCATGCCCCGATGTTTCAATCGGGAGGATCTATAATGTAAACAAGTCCTGCCAATTCATAGTGGGTAAACCTACGATTGTCTAAGGGTTAGAGTCCCCGTAGTTCTAGGGCACTAAGTTTATTAGACTCTCCTAGTAGAGGTCGGCCCTAGTAGGGTTTTAGTCATGCCGGGATTAGTATAAATAGAGAACTAGAGTCTCTATTTAACACACAACTCATACACACTCAAGTGTAGCGCATAGTTGAGGAAGGAGAAGACACTAGGGCTAGATAAGAAGAAGGATATTGCTGTCGAAGATCACTTACTGTTTTGGACTTTTCTATTTTGGTGTTGATTCTATCTTTGAGGAAGTTGCAGGGTTTTCTCCATTTATGGTTTCCCTGAGGAAAAACACTGTGTTCATTGTCTCTTGTGTTTGATTGCTGTGCTTGTTATTCTCTCAGTTAAAGATCCTAATAATGCTAGCTTAATGTTGAAAAACTAACATGGTATCAAAGCTAACTCGAGAAGAAGACACTGTGTAGCTATGGGAACTAGGGCTTCCTAGTTTGTGGATCTTCCTGCACATATTTTCAACAAAAGAAACGTGGAGTAACTCTCCTCCTTAGGGCACATAGTTTTTTCGAAGCAGAATCCAATTTTGAGGTTTTTCAGTTTTGGACCTGACACTACTTCCAGAAATTAGGGATTTTCACAGAAGAGGAATTTTTTAGTGAGCCCAAGCCTGGATTGATCTCCTCCCCAAAATCAAAGTTAGGGATAAATTTCAAGGCATTTTTGTGGATAGAACTCTGGAAAAGAAAAACCCTAATTTGCTCCTAATCCGGTACTATAGGATTTCAGCTCCAAATCCAGATTTGACATCTTGACCTGGTAAGATCTAAATCTTTTGTATTTCCATTTGAGGTTCTTAGTTTATGATGTATCATCATACCAAGCTTGATGAAAAGCTTGAGGGAGTTTCTAACTTATGAGTCTGGAAGTATAGGAACTCCCTGGTCCTGGAAGAAAATGAGTTAGACTCCTACATCCATGAGGAGGTTCCAGTTCCATAGGGAGATGAGGCTAATCCCTCACATAAGAAAAATATGGTTATGGAAAAGAGGATCATTGCTGATTCTATCAAGGATCACCTTATCCCACAGGTGTCCTCCCTCAAGACACCTAAAGATATTTTGATGCCCTAACCAAATTGTTTGAAGGGAAGAACATAAACCGGAATATGACTCTGAGGAAACAACTGAAGAATGTGAAGATCCAGAATGTAGATACCATCCAGTCTTACTTCACAAGGGTTTCTCAGATCAAGGAACAATTGGAAGCCGTATATGAAGAAGTGGAGAATGCAGAAATTGTGATGACCACCCTCAATGGTCTCCCCAGGACATGGGACTCTTTCATTCAAGGGATCTGTGATAGAAGGAAGTTAGTCAAGTTCAACAAACTGTGGGAGGAATGTCCTCAAGAAGAAACTCAGATAGCAGCTTGAGAAGAGAAAATGGGAAGTGAAGATCAAGATCTCACAGTACAATCCAAGAAGTCCAGACCCAACCATCACAGAAGTAAGTACTCTCATCATAGAAATAACTCTAGAAATCCTAGAGATAGGTCTAAGTACATTTGTTATACATGTAATGAAAAAGGACACTTTGCTAGAGATTGTCCTAAGAACAAAAGTAGCTCTCACAAGACGAAGGGACACAAGAAAAGACATCATGCTCATGCTACAGAGGATGATGAACATTCATCAAAGAGAACCAGATATGAAAGTGAATATTCTTCAAGCGAGGATGAATATGTTTTGATTTCTGCTCTCATAGGTAACATTACTCATGGAAGTGATGATTGGCTTATAGACATTGGGGCTTCCAAACATATGAATGGATTCAAGAAATCCATTTTGAAACTCTCAAAACATGAATCACCTCACAAGGTGAAGCTAGGAGATGACTACCAATATCCAATAAAAGGTAGTGGAGAATCTTCCTATAAGATAGACTCTCGAAAGTCTATAACAATGAAGGAAGTGTTGTTTGTTCTAGGACTCAAGAAGAACCTTCTCTCCATATCAGCATTGAATGAAAAAGCAATGAGGGTTGCATTCATAGATGGTCAAGACATCATGTGGCCAAAAGGAAAGACTATTGATGATGCAATAGTGATTGGTGAACAAGAAGGAGGTTTGTACAAATTGAAGGGCCATCCAGAACAATCTTTGGTCCATGACATAGTAGAGCCAAGTGAACTTTGGCATAGAAGGCTTGCACATGTGCATTATAAAGCACTACCTCTTGCAAGCAAAGCTATTGAAGGTCTTCCTGAAATGCAAGCAAAACATGATGGGGTATACAAAGGATGTGCAAAGGGAAAGAACACAAAGAAGACATTTCTAGGTAGCGAAAGCAAAGCAAAAGGAATCTTGGAAATCATCCACTCTGATGTATGTAGTCTTATGTCATCAAGCTCACTAAGTGGGTATGCATATTATGTTTCTTTTATTGATGACTTTTCTAGGAAGACACGGGTTTACTTCATGAAGAACAAAGATGAAGTATTCAGCAAATTCAAGGAATTCAAATCCTTGATTGAGAACCACACCGAAAAGAAGATCAAGACTTTTTGATCAGATAATGGCGAAGAATTCAATTCAAATGAATTCAAACAGCTGTGTAAAGATGCATGGATTAAGAGGGAGTTGTCCACTCCTTATAACCCTCAACAAAATGGGATTGTGGAATGGAAGAACTGAACTATCATGGAAGCTACAAGAGCTATGCTTCATGATTAAGATCTTCCTATGCATCTTTGGGCAGAAGCTGCTAGAACAACGGTGTATGTACAGAACCATACTCCACATAGAGTACTCAAGAACAAGACTCCTGAAGACGTATTCTCTGGAAAGAAACCAAAAGTCAACCATGTTAGAATATTCAGCTGTCCTGTGTACATACACATTCAAAAGAGAAGAGAACAAAATTAGATCCTTCAAGAAAGAAGGGCATATTTGTGGGATACTATGAAAGATCGAAGGCTTATAGAATTTATTTCGTAGGATACAACAAGATTGACATCAACATGGATGTGAAATTTGATGAAGAAACAGCTTACAACAAATATAGAAAGAGACCTGCTGAAGAACCTGAAGAAGCAGAAGCACCCATAATTCATGACACAACCATGAATGAAGAAATTCAAGAAGAAGATCAAGAATTTGAAGAACCAAAAAGACCTATAGATCCACCTCTGGAGAAGAATCCTCATAAGAGGAAACCTTCTTGGGTACAAGAACTTATCCAAGGTGTGGAAAGATATGGGGCTCCAGAAGAGAATCACAAAGAAAGAAAGAGGACCAAATCCTGCTTTGGGTATGTAGCTTTACTATGTGATTTCATTAACAAAGAACCTTCCAGTTATGAAGAAGCGGCAGAACAAAAAGAATGGAAGAATGCTATGGTCGAAGAATATCAATTGATCATGAACAAAGATGTTTGGGATGTTGTCCCAAGACCAGAAGGGAAGTCAGTTGTAACTTCCAAATGGATCTACTAGATCAAGCATGCTGCAGACGGTAGCATTGAAAAATATAAAGCAAGATTTGTGGCTCGGGGTTTCTCTCAGAAAGAAGGAATAGATTATGAAGAAACCTTTGCACCTATAGCCAGATACACTTCCATCATATCAGTACTATCTCTGGCTATAGTGATGAAATGGAAGATACACCAGATGGATGTCAAGACTACTTTCTTGAATGGTGTAGTAGAAGAGGAAGTGTATGTGGATCAGCCACTTAGTTTCAAGACACATGACAAGGAGTCTCATGTATGCAGATTTAAGAAAGCCCTGTATAGTTTGAAATAGGCACCCAGGACTTGGTATGGCAGAATTAACAGCTTTCTATCCAGTTTGGGCTTTACCAAGAGTAAAGAAGATTCCAACCTGTACTACAAGATTGAAGATGGAAACCCAGTGATGCTTCTACTGTATGTAGATGATCTCTTTGTAACAGGTATGGATGGGTCGATTATTGATACGAAGAGAAAGCTTGTTGCCGAGTTCAAAATGAAGGACTTGGGTATGATCCATTATTTCTTAGGTATGGAGGTGTGGAAGAGTATGGATGGAATCTTCCTTAGACAAGGGAAGTATGCAGTAGAGATCCTCAAGAGGTTTGGGATGATGAACTGCAAGGCTATGGCCACACCTATGGCATCGAACCTGAAGCTATTGAGTGATGCTTCATCAGAGTCGGTTGATGCTATGATGTATCGTCAGATGATTGGGTCCTTGATGTACCTGACAAACACGAGACCATGCATTTGCTTTGCTGTGAACACTTTGAGCCAATTCTTGACAAATCCAAGAAATGTTCACTTGATTGTTGCAAAGCATATTCTAAGGTACCTGATGGGTACAGTTGATTATGGGCTCATTTATGAGTCGAATCAGAAGATTAACCTGGAGGGTTATGTCGATTCAGATTGGGTAGGCAGTTCCATCGATAGGAAGAGCACTTCAGGATGTTGCTTCGGTATGGGATCAGGTGTGATCTCTTGGTTTAGCAGGAAGCAATCCTGTGTGGTATTGAGTACAACTGAAGCAGAGTATGTCACATCTTGTTCAGCTAGTTGTGAGGCAATATGGCTCCAGAAGCTATTGTCTGATATATTTGATCTCTATTTGTATGCTACTTGTATACACTGTGACAATCATAGTTACGTGAAGTTGTCAGAGAATCCAGTGTTCCATGACAAGTCAAAGCATATCGAGATCAAGTATCACTATATCAGGGATATGGAGCAGAGAGGAGCAGTGAAGCTCTAGTATGTTGCAATGGAGGAACAAATAGCTGATGTATTGATGAAGCCATTGGCTAGGTTGAAGTTTGAGTACTTCAGGAAGAAGCTTGGTGTTCTCCAGATCAAGGTTTCCTCCAAGAGAAAGTGATGAGACCCATAGCCATTCTGACATGGTGAGAGGATTGGTTCCTTCCATGGTCAGATGTAAGGGCTGAGCCATTCTCTCATGGTAATAGGATTGGTTCCCTCCATGTCAGATATGAGTGTTGGTCATTCTGTCGAGTAGGAAAAATGTAAGGGAAACTTCCATTCTGGGAATGAAGGCACCTGGTCAGTTACCAGGAAAACTTAGTCTAGGACTGAGAATCCATTTTGATGTGATAGAGGGATGTGTTCCCACTTGATAAGATGTAAGGGCTGAACCATTCTATCATGGTTGAAGGATTAAGTTACTTCCATGTCAGATGTGAGTGTTGTCCATTCTGATGAGTAGGTCATATGTAAGGGAAAATGCCATTCTAGGAATGGAGGCACATGGTCAGTTACCAGGTAGCTCAGTCTAGGACTAGGGGCCATTCTGATGCAATGGTAGGATTAGTTCCTCCATGATCAGATATGAGTGCATGCCCTTTCCAATGCGGTGCTTCATGCATGGTCGGTTTGTAAGTGTAGAGCCCTTTCCGATGTGGTTCTTCGTGCATGGTCGATTTGTAAGTGCGGAGCCCTTTTCGATGTAGTGCTTCATGGATGGTCGGTTTGTAAGTGTTAAGCTATTTCTGATGCGGTGCTTCATGCATGGTCAGTTTGTAAGTGCTGAGCCTTATCGATGCGGTGCTTTCGAGCATGGTCAACTGTAAGTGCTGTGCCTTTCTGACAGGATGAGGTTAGATGTAAGTGCAGAGCCTTTTCGATGTGGTGTTCTTGCACATGGTCAGATATAAGTGCTAATCCTTTCTGACAAGATGAGTTTAGATGTGAGTGCTGGGCCTTTTTGACAGGATGAGGTCAGATGTGAGTGCTGGGTGTGCCTTTCTGACAAGATGAGGTCAGATGTAAGAGTTGGGTGGGCCATTCTGACTTAAGTGTCAGATATAAGTGCTGATGAAGACCTACATGAAAGGTAGGCCTATAGGATTTACTCTGTAGAAGTTCCTGTGACGAGAAGAATCAAGATAGCACCATTATGAGATAACATATGATGATGATCTAGATCAAGTGATTCAGATGAGATGATGCAGACTTAATGACGATCCAGATCAAGTGATGATCCAATTGTGATGACGATCCAGACTCGATGATCTAGATCAAGTGATCCAGATGAGATGATCCAGACTTGATGATGATCCATATCGAGTGATGATCCAACAGTGATGAGCCAGTAGTCATGATGATGCAGATCCCAGGATGAAGAAGAAGAAGATGACTTGATGACTCAAAGACGAAGAATACTTGAAGAAGAAGATGAATTGAAGACTCGAAGATGAAGAAGACTTGAAGACTTAGAAGACTTGAATATGACGAGATGATCCAGTTGATGCAGAGAAGAAGACCAGTGCTGAAAATTGTGTCGAAAGAATACCTTCCTAGTTAAGAGGGAGTGTTGATGTATTGTAACTTTGGAATGTATTCATCTATGTATCTTATGTCTTGTAACCCGATGTTTATTCCAGGATGTATCTATTATGTAATTGAGTCATGTTGTCATGCCCCGATGTTCCAATCGGGAGGATCTATAATGTAAACAAGTCTTATCTAGTCATAGTGGGTAACCCGATGATTGTCTAAGGGTTAAAGTCCCCATAGTTCTGGGGCACTAGGGTTATTAGACTCTCCTCGTAGAGTTCGGCCCTAGTAGGGTTTTAGTCATGCCAGGATTAGTATAAATAGAGAACTGGAGTCTCTATTTAAGACACAACTCATACACACTCAAGTGTAGCGCATAGTTGAGGAAGGAGAAGACACTGGGGCCAGATAAGAAGAAGGATACTGCTGTCGGAGATCACTTACTGTTTTGGGATTTTCTATTTTGGTGTTGATTCTATCTCTGAGGAAGTTGTGGGGTTTTCTCCATTTATGGTTTCCCCGAAGAAAAACATTGTGTTCATTACCTCTTGTGTTTGATTGCTGTGCTTGTTATTCTCTCAGTTAAATATCCTAATAATTCTAGCTTAATGTTGAAAAACTAACAATAAGGAAATTTTGGTGGCCAAGGGATTCTCTAATTTCAAAGGCATTGACTATAACAAGACCTTTGCGCTAGTGGAAAATATGGACTCTATAAGGCTAGTTTTGTCCATTGCAACTTCCAGGTTGTGGAAGGTACATCACATGGATTCGAAAAGTTCATTTATACATGGAGATATGAAAGAAGAGATATCTATGTAGCATCCATAATTTTTTGTTACTAATACATATCTTGTGTGCAGGCTAAAGAAATCAACGTATGGGATAAAACAAGCTCTTGGAGCTTGGTATGCCAAGATTGATGGAATTTTTCTATCACTGAACTATAGTAGATGCAAGTCTGATCCAAAAGTATATTTGAAGCTGATTCATGGTTCATTTATAATTATTGTTTTGTATGTGGATTACCTTCTGATCACAGAAAGTTCCAAGAAAGAAATTAGCTGCTTAAAGGGTGCAATGAACCATGCTTTCTCCATGACTGATTTGGGTTTGTTGAGCCAATTTTTGGGGCTTGAAATTGCTCAACCAAATATTGGAATCAAGTTACATTAGTCCAAGTATGCTTTAGACCTACTGACCAATTTTAACATGAAGGTTTTCAATCCATAAAGACTCCTTTCCTTTCAGGATTTAAGCTTAAAGAAGAGCAGTCAACTCCATTGGTAAAGAACACTCTGTATAGCAAATTGCTTATTTGTTTTCTTTATTTGACTCATACTCAACCGGATATAGATTATGCAGTAAGTATGGATTCCAGATACATGGATCAGCCTCAAGACATCCATTGGAGGGTAGCAATAAGAGTCCTCAACTTTGTACAAGGAACAATAACACATGGAATTCACTATGTTGTAAAATATGACCTAGAGTTAGTTGGTTTTACTGACTCTGATTGGGCAGGTGATAACACTGATATAAAATCAACTTATGGATATGTGTTTATGATTTCATATGGAACAATCATCTGGTAAAGTAAAAATAAAAGTTCCATTGCACTTTCATCTACTGAGGCACAATACAGAGGAGTCGTGAATGCAACAACTCAATGTTTGTGGTTCCAGGCATTAGAGGAAATTTGGGGTCTAAAATGGGCCTTATAAGAAAACGTGCCAAAATAAGTTTTTGTGAGTTGGAATTCAAGAACCAATAGAATTTCAATAAAATAAGTCAACCATAATGGTTGAATTGACATATTTGTCATTAAAAAAAACTACTTTTTTTGTTCGTATTTTCAACATATCTCATTGTGTTTTTACTCAAATTTCGATCGAGAGAGCTCGTTGGATGCGTAATTTGATTCCACATCCAACGAGTACCCATAGTGCATACTTTTGACAGACCTCGCTACCCCAAAAACAAGAAATACCTGAAAAAATGTGATGATGACATCATCATCACGTTTTTTCAAGTATTTCTTGTTTTTGGGGTAGTGGGGTCTGTCAAAAGTATGTAGTGTGGGTACTCGTTGGATGTGGAATCAAATTCCACATCCAATGAGCTATCCCAATCAAAATTTGAGTAAACACACAGGGAGATATGTCAAAAATACGAACACAAAATGTAGTTTTTTTCTTTCTTCCTCCAAAATTAATCAATATTATTTTATTATTTTAACTATTATTTTATTATTTTCCTTAGGAGGCCCATTTTAGACCCCAAAATTCCTCTAATGATATACTTGGAGAGTTTGGGATTGAATTGGAGGATTCTATAGTCATCTATTGGGACAACCAAAGTACCATTCGAATCTCAATTGATCCAAAATTGAGGCAGTGAACTAAACACATAGATATCCATATGCACTACATCAAAGGGCTTGTGCATGCTGGGGTCACTGCTATTTATTATTGTGCATCATTTGAGCAAGTTGCAGACATATTCACCAACTTGTTTTATAATAATACTTTAATAAATATCAAATCACTACTGGGGATATCTGATCATTTGGTGAATATTGATTAATGATAATTTTTCATACAATTTTTTTCATGTCCATGTTTAAAGGAGGATTTTCCCATTTGTGATGTTTCCTCTTTCCTTGCTTTGTATGGACAAGCAGTATGTAAAGGGTGACTAAGTCTTGTTGTTAGTACCTATGTCTCTGATAATTTTTTGTTATTTTACATAATTCAATATTAATAAGCTATGTTAGAATAATGAAATCCCATTTCCATACTTGGGATATAAAATTTAATCATTTGGGTTAAATTCCTAGGTCCTACACTAGCTATGCTGGAGCAATAATACATCCTTAGTATAAAGTTTAGACCTTAGGCTAACTTGATTTTCCTAAATTTCATTAATGTCCTATGATTTAGACTTAGGAGAGTTAATCCAGCAATATATATGGTTATTTTGGCCTGTTCACAGCTACAACAGCGCCTGTTTTGGTCAACCTAGCCCATGTGCTCCCTCATTAATGCATTGGAGTGCTACCTTCTTGATTTGTGGGGCCCTGGTTTGACTAAGTGCACTGGGGATGTATCTGGATTGTTTTAACTCACCTAGGAGCATTTATTGCCACCTAGAGCACCCCACCTTCCTGTATCTTCTCACCCACATATCCCATGGAGTATTTAATGACCCAACACACCTCACCAACACTCACACATCAATTTGAGTCTGTTTGGGCTGATTTGGGTCTCCATTGGTCCACCTAGGGGGGATTGAGGTTATTTATCACATTGAAACATGTACAACTCTAAGTGCCTTCCAGAGCCACTTGAATTTGTCCATTGTATTCTAAATGATGTATATTAATAATATGACAAGAAATCAGCACCATTCACATGTGTTGTTCCAGCTATTTTCTGTCTCTTTGTTTTCTCTTGCATCTTTTGTCAAACACTTTGATGGTGAAAATTTTCTAGCCCCTAGATCTAGTTCGAGATGCATTTCTCACATGGTATCAGAGCTATATGGAGCTGCAACAAATCCTGTGAGGTTGACTTGTTGTTTCGGGCATATTTCCAGTTTATGTGAGTGTTTTTCATTACAACTTTTTACAACAACTTCATGGATTCAAAATTTGTTCCTCTGCTTTCCCAATTCAACTATTTTGAATGGTAGTCAAATATGTGTGCATATCTCAAGAGGCAATGTCTCTATGATGTGTCCATTGGTGCTGTGAGAGAACTAGAGTCCTTGTTAACCCAAAAATCCCCCACACAACTCACAATGGCCTACACCACCCATGGACACCATCTCACAACACTCATTTCACTTCATAAGACCTTCCATGACCTTCCATTTGACCCCCACACCTCCAAAAGAGCCCAAGGATGAAGAAAAGGGCTAAAAACCCCAAAAAAGAGCCCAAAATAGACCACCAAGAGCTAAATCCCTAAAAAAGGGGCTAAAACCCTGAAAGGGGCTAAAGTTAAGGAGGAAGGGGCTAAAGGCCCAAAAAAAGGGGGCTAAAGCCTTGACCAAGGGCTTAAAACTATAAAAACCCTTGGAAAAACTATATAAGGAGGGTGGGGGGTCACTCTCAAAACACTCCTCATTTGCATAGTGTTATGCTACCCGTGGATGCTTTGAGACCTCTTACTCTCAAACCACCCACTCTCCCTGTCCTTCATCTCCATTTCTCCAAGATATTGCTCCCCAACCAAGAGAGAGGTGCTCCCATGAGCTAGGGCATTGTGGCCCATTTCCACCCAAGTGAGGTATAGCTTCTTTTCATGCATGTTTATTTACTTGTTTTGTTTTCTAACCAATATTTTCAGTTGTAGGTTTTCCATTAACTTTGTTTGTAGGTTACTTCAGAGTAGTATAGGTTTATTTTTGCAGGTTTTGGAGGCAGAACCCTAACCCACTGTGTGCAGAGGGGTTTAGAAGGGTCGCATCTCCATATTTCTTTCTGATTTGCTCTTAGATGTAGTTTATAATCGCTGCCATTTATTTGTTCTAGTATAGCTTAGCTTAGTTTCAATTTGCAGCTCTCTTTTCACCATTTTACATTCCTTTTTTACTATTTTCTAAGGGTAGAAACCTTCCCTTGTGCCCTATAGGAACAAGGGAGCCATTTTTACCCCTGTAGTAAGGAGAAATTCTCACTACAGCTTTGGCGACTCCCCTGGGTTGATCCCACAAGATCCCTGGGCAAAAATTTCAATTTTTCAAGTTTTTCAGTTTTTACCCTAGTTTTCAAAAATGTTTTGTTAGATATGTTTAAATATGCTTTATTTCTTATTTTCTGTCAGTGCCGAAGCCTTTCCTAGGTCGAGCCAAGTTAGACTGACCCAATACCAGTTACTGTCGGCCAGATCTGACCCTGTAGCCCCAAAAACACCCCTTTCTAGAGCAGGTTGCTCTTATTGGGGAAAAAGGTGAGGGAAGGCACTCTTAATTGGTAGACAGGCACGCCCAGGGTGCACTTAATCCTCAGACATGCACAAATTCATACCAGGAGCTCAAGTTGTGGCTTTTTTGGCATTTTGTGCAACCCCCTTGCTCATTTCTGGAAAAATATCACGGCCCCCTCGCGGAATTTAGTCAGAAATGTGTGGCCTGTAACACAGAAGTTGTTTTTCAGTTCAATTAGTAGCAATTTCTAGTTTTATAGGACTTTTAGTGCGGCCCAACCACCTCTGTCCACCATTATAGGTCTTTGTTTATTTCAGTTTTCATTTTTTGCAAACAAATAAATGAACAATGTGTATATGCTAATCCAATCACTAAGGTTCAATAAAATGAATTAGCCTAACTAAAATTAACAAAAAATTAACCATCTTGCTTCCCAGTTCCTCCTCTACCCAGTCATCACCCTCTAGCATATTCTCGGATACGACGAAGGGACAGCTCGTATAGATCTAGGCACTCCATGGCATTTTTCCTAAACCACTAAAACCAGGTGACCTGGAAGGTACGGGGGGATAGAGAAGGAGGGCTTCTCACAACGCTAAGCATCCCCCCTGCTTGACCAACCTAGCAGTTGGGAGGTGACCTAAGGATCTACAGATGGGTTTAGTCCCATTATGTTGAGAGCCCAGCACCTTCTCTTGGTTGAAGAAGAATACCACTGAGAGGTAGACACTTAGTTAGGCCAACAATTTAGGGTTAATCACAATATTTGCTTACAAGTTTCTGTTTACATTTGCATTCAAAACCATGATGGGAACTCTACCATGAATTCATAAACCATATTGCAAACCAAATACCAGAACAAGGAAGCAAACAAACACACCATACCACATAATTAACCCAACTCAGTTCATGATGCTGAGCGAGCCTTAAAAGTTACCAAATTTACACTAAGTTCAATCAACTCTGCATTCTTTGAGGACACAAGTCCCTGACTGCTACAACTGTGGGAAGTACTTGGGCTTTGCCCAGAAACGCATTGTGAGGAGTACCACAAGAACCCCAAAGTAGCTGGCCGCTGAGAGGAATTGCCAAGCAAAACGGGCAACGATCCCTTCCAATTGAGTAGAGTTACCCATGAGGAACAAGCCAAGCGCTGTCTTCTGGTAGTCTTGGTGGCTGAGAGACTAGCTTAAGCCAGTAGGAAGCCATTAAAACCAGGGTCCAAATTTCATACCCACCAGTTTCATACACACAAGCAAACACAATTGATCCTCCATGATCTTCATCATGCCTAAGAGGTGAACCACCACCATTTGGAACACTCAGTCAGCATCGTCATAGCCATTCTCAGTGATCTCCCACACCATCAAAGGGCCATATAGCCTCTGATTTTGATTTAGACCCATATTAGTCCGAACCAGACCTCCACACCGCTCCATCTAGCCCCATGGCTACTGCAAACACGAATCCATTTTTCGGTCTAACCTTAGCAAGTGGACCCATGTCCACATCACAACTAGTCACCCAATATGTGGCAAGCGGTCGAAGCATAGTGATGCAGACTGTCATTAGCCAATTAACACCACCCATAGTGACTAGCCAAGCTGGTCCAGTGGCCACACATGGGGGCAGTGGCCCCTCCACACACATTGTCCCTCCTACCACACAGGGGGGCAGTGCACCGACCACACAACCACCATGTAGGGGGGAAATTCCCTCGCCGCCCATACCATCCCTCCCACAACACTTGGGGGCACTGGCCCATCCGCTCTGGTACCACCACAAGCACTCCCAGCCATGCAGATGCATTATGCACCTACAAACCCCACTCCCATTGCAGCCCCATCCCACATTAACTTGGGGTCAAATCTGCCATTCATGGCTCATTTGAACTTGCCTGAATTGGCTAGATTAACAAATGACCCCATCTGTCACCAAGATTTTGGCCACCCATGCCAATTAATCTACCTTCAGACATCCCAAAGTTTGAAGGCAAAGCTGGGGAATGTCCCCAAAATCATATAATGACCTTCCATCTATGGTGCTCATCTAATAGCATCGTAGAAGACTCCAGCGGGCTGAGGCTATTCCAACATACCCTCTTAGGTGCTGCAGCCAAATGGTACATTGAGTTGCCATAAGCCAAGTACCTTGACTTCAACTCCCTAGCCTTCATGTTCCTACATTATTTCCAACTCCCTCTCAGGTATGATGAAGGGGTGGAGATCCTGTTATCCTATCACCAAAACACTGCCACCCACATCACTGACCATATCCATGAGTGGCGACGACATTGCAGCTTATGTAAGATCCAACTTGACGACAGGATCTTCTTGGACTAGTTCCTCAAGACTTTGCTCTTGCCCATCATAAAGGATGTCGCATCTGAACATCCCCAGCCTGAAGAAGAGGCCATACTGAAGGCCCAACAATTTGACCTCATCTATGCCCTGTCTAGATATGTGTACACTGTCATTCCAGATGCTCCCCATCCAAGTACCTCTTACCGCGACGCACCGGGTGCATCCCATGTAGCGGATTGCATCATAGGGTCAGTCTCCCAACAACCATAGCCTCGACCGACACCACCTGCCACAACACTGCAACCAAGCAACATGGATAATGTTGCTTACCAAAACAAAGCTCCAGACTATGCTAGAATGATGTCATAGTCTGGGGAAACAACCTCTTATGCTCAACCTGCACCACCACAGCAGGCCTAGGCCATGGCTTTACCAACACAACAGTATGTGGGGAAAATTCCCACATTTGTGGCACCACCACCCCCACAAATATACTATGCACCACTAGTGCAACAAGTCCAATCCCCCACCCCCGCTCCGCCCACTCCACCTGCTCCGCTGGGATAAGTGTTCGTGCAACAAAACTGTCCCAACCAGACTGCCCCCAATAATCAACAAGGGCAAGCTAGAAACAACCAACCCTGCAACTAGGGTAACAACCAACCATAGGGAGACAGTCAAAAATTGAATCCCCCCAACAATGCTGTAGCGAACCAGCCAGCCCAGAACCCCCTGCGACCAAATGCACCAAGACGCAATGCCACATTGTGCACAAACCAACCGTGCACACTCTGTGAGGTCTACAGGCACTATACATTCGAGTGCCTCCTCATGGGTTGTGACAAGCAGGCCATTCAAAATGAGGCCCAATAGGCTGCCAATGCCACAAACCAAGCACAACCCAACCCGACACCACAAGGACCTCCTCCCATGGTGCTTCAAAACCCACTACAAGTCCAAGGATTGGTGGGAACCGCTACCCCTCCCCAAGAAACTCCTAACACTCCGGGGAACCACCCACGGCCAAAACAAGTGGCCACCACTTGATGACCATGAACACTGAAGAGGTCAACTTACAAACTAGATGAAACCAATACCGTACCACTACCGAACCTGTTGACTCATCAGCAACATCTACGTCTAAGACAACTAACTTACCTCTCCAGTTACCCCCATTCCCGCACCCCCCCATATGTAGAATTGCCAATAATTCCACAACTAGAGCTGTAGTTAGCTACAGCATTATGAATGATTTGGCCTAAACGCCAACCACCATGTCTACTCTCGAGGTACTTAAAACGTGCCCAATGCAGTAGAAATCCTTACTAGCCGCTCTAGGGGTAGCAGACCCCTCTGAATCCAAGCTCATCACATTTGATACAGAGAACGGAGAGCTGCGCATGCCCTCCACTATCGCCTTCCAAATCTTGGTATCCATCCGAAACCTGGTTTTGCATTGATGCATAGTGGATGAGGGGGCATCCATGTGCGTCATGTCTACCTTGGTTTAGTAGAAGCTTGGATCACCTATTTGCAACCATCTTCCACGACTCTGCGGGCTTATGATGGAAACCCCACTAAAGCCCAAGGAATCCTCCCTCATGTCCCCATCACGTTATCTAGGAAGACAGTCATGATTGACATCGAAGTCATCAATGCTCAACTAGATTACAACCTCCTCCTAGGGAGGAGTTACATGTATGCCATGTGAGCCATAGCGTCAAATGTCTTCCGCCTCATGATGTTCCCCCATGAAGGGAAGATTGTGACGGTTGACCAGCTCACCTATCATGATCCACAAGCTTTAATGGTGCCTACCAATGTTATCCCTACCATCACCACCACCGAGCCACAAGGGGTGACCACACATGCTAACGTCATCCCTGTAACCAACACTATGGTTGAAAACACACCATCTTCCCCATCGTTAAATGTGGGCCCTGGGTTGTTTATCGATCCCACCATGATGGCTCCTTTCCCGTTGGTGTCACCACCACCGTTACAAAATCTAACAGCGGACTTGTGCATGGTCTCATCAAGCACCACTGCACCCAAACAACAACCACAGCTACAACCCCAACCACAACCACAACATTGTCTACAGCCGCAATGCCACCCGCAGTAGCAGCATTACGCACAGCCGCAACCACAACCTCACCCCCACATGCAACCAGTTGGGAGTTATGTGGGCTCATCTCCAGTCCATACAATTCCCTTCCACTTTCCCCCACCTGGTGTCATGAGAAAGCCGGTCATGGCCACCTTAAGCCTACCCAACCTTACGTTGGGGATCTAGGTGTGGTATCTAGATCCACCATCTCAACCATCCATGCCCCAGGTTGTGATAACTCTGGTGCAACCTATTGCGGTTGAGTCTCACCCCCCACCTGGTCCGCATAAGCCAACTGCCACACTCGCACCTGCACCGCCCCAACCCAAAAGGGCGAGGGAGAAGAACACTAAAGCCACCGCAGAACTGCGACCAGTACCACCTTGTGCCTTCTATGAACAACAGGGCCACCTAACTCAGGATTGCCCTAAAATCCTAGTGATTTGTGCGCATTTGGATTCCATGGATACGAATGAAAACATCCCCGTGGTTGAACTCCCAACTGCCCCGGTAGTAAAGAACAAGGCATTAAGGACAAACCATGCTTACACCCTTTGCAGCTTGTATGGACATTACTCCCACCATTACCAAGACCTACCCAAGTTTCAAATGGCTCTCACTAACCTCTGTCACCATTCCCTTGAGTTTGAGATCACCTTGATCGAAGAATTTCACCCCCCACCGCCTTCTTCAGACACTGTGTCCATCTACATGATTTCCAGTTCTGTAGACCCTGTTGTCTCCACCATCACCGACGGTCCATCAGACCTGTCTCTCCCATTGTTTCCACAACCACAGCTCCATCCACAGCCACAACCTCAGTTGCAACCTCAACCTCAATTACAAGGGAAACAATGGGGTTCATTCCCAATCAACACAATCTTTTTCCTTTTTCTTTTCCTTTTCCTACCATTTAGGATCATGAGTAAGTTTGTCTTGGCAAACCGCAATCTATAGGATTTCACACTGGGAGATTTTGTGCGGTACCTTGAACCACCTACCCTACCTCCAGGTCCATCAAAGACTCCTCTTGTCTCCAGGCCTGCCCCTCTTACTCCAACAAAGACTAAGGGCAAGGCCACCAAAACCACAACCAATACGATTTACATGGTCTCTAGCACCAGTTTCCCTTCTGTCTCGAAGGTCGTGGAAGATCCACCTGATCTATCCCAGAACCACTTACGTAATGACGAAGAGATCTGTAAGACCATCATTGGTTTTATGCCATTCCATTTAAACCATAGTGTGGAATTGGTTCTTCCCATAATAGACCAGATTCTATCATCCCACCTTGCCAATGACCTTCATCTCAGCAAGGGGGCATATCTCTTCATTGACTCTGATGGAAAACTCTTGGAGAACCCCCGCAACGGGATCTACCTCAAGAAAGTTTACGCTTAACATCACCAATGAGTCACTTCATTTTATTTTTCTTGTTTTTCGTCATTTTTCAGCAAAAATCAAAGGCAGCATCATCAGCTACTAGTCAACTATCACCCGAAACCTGTTCAAGCCACCTCTCACACATTTGGGATCAACATTTTCTATCCCCTTATGAGACCATCATCTCATGTTTAAACAGTCAATGTCGGGACCATTTCCCACAAGTCACCTCGATTTACGAGCCATGACATGATGATGCAAGTGTCTACAGACTAGTACTTGTATCGCATTGCTCGACCACTACTCATATAAGTTGTCGGGTCGCCACTCATTAAGGATTGTACCATATTTTACTTTTTATAGTTATAATTGTCTTTTTCACCGCACCTTATGTGGACATTTGGACCATTGTCCACAAAAACCTTTTGTTTTTTCCATATATTTGACATAGAAGTGTTCTCGGGCCGCTACCCACTTAGGAATGTAATTTTATCTTTTGCTTTGTATTTTAGCACATAATTGTCTTTTTTGTTCACCGCACCTTACATAGACCTCTGGACCACTGTCCACAAAATGATTTCTTTTCTTGCACATATTTGGCATATCAATGCCTCCAAACTTGTACTTACATCGCATGTATTCAAGTTCATCCACCACAACACACACACACGCTCTCCTGACCTCTGTCCGAGAACCACCTCGGTTTACGTGCCTCTGCTGCACCGTCTCACAGGCCTCTGTTGTGACCTATCCCACGCATGTATTGGTATGTTTGAGAGCCTTGTGCTCCATCCATACTGTGTGGATGACCTTTGGGCCTTTGTCCACCATCCTGACATGGGGAATTGCTCGCGCCACCGCAGTCGGTTGACCACATTGGAGTTTTGTTTAAGCTCTTTTCTGACTCCTTAAAACAATGAAAAGATCACCGAGCACAGCTGCTTCCTTTTCTGCTTTCTAAAGTATAGGAAAGGGCATATACATCATCTTGTTTACCTTCTTTTGTGGACCATGTAGACCATTTCATGAAAAGGACCTCCTTGGCACACTCAAGCCAATACCATTTCCCTCTGCATACTTTTGTGCTTTCTCGGGTAGAGGGGCTACACTTTACAAAAAAGCTCACCACCGGTTGTCATTAAGCTCTTTTCTAGCCATTTCATCAAGAAAAGATTATCGAGCAAACTTGGTTTCGTTCAGTCTCATAAAAGTATTTGAATGACCATCCAGTCAGTATAGGTTTAACCTTTTCCGGCCTGATTGGACTACCAACGGTAAATAATTCTCTCATCCCCTCCAAGATGGGTGAGCTCTCCTATGTATTCTTTTATCCTTTTTCGGGAACAGGAGACTACCAATGAAAAAAATCCCCCACTATAGTCTTCTTCGTGCTTTCAGACTCTATAAAATTGAAAGAACCATCGAGCATTTACCTTCTCGGGCTCGCCAAAAATCCATGAGATCGTACGACAATGGTGTCCCTAGACACCACCCCACAAAAAATAGTTTGGCATCATTCCCACATTGGGTTGCCTTTGTTCAGAGTACTCTGAAATGTATCTTCCTTGGATCCCATCAGTATCAAAAGTGTCCACCTCCTCCAAGTATTTCCCATCTGCAGTGATATTCCCGGTATTACAGCTATGATCCCATTCCCTTGAGTCAGTTTCATTTGCTGCTTGGTCCGCCCTGCTGTCATACTTTGAACAAAGGAGGTTTGAGTCTCCCACCCCTCTGCCTCTGTTCAGTTTTTTTCCCTCCCCTTCCCCCCCCATTTAGTGAGTCAGTCCACAGATTGCTTCACATCTTTCGGTTATCCCTTATGCTCCTAGTCAAGGAAACATCATTGCCTTAACTAAGGGCAGGTCTCCCTCTATCGACACCAGCACACATATTCCAAAGGATAGACCCAGAGGTATCTGTACCTTGGTTTCATTGACATCATTGATGAGTTCCTTGGAACACTTAAGAGGAGTCCTTAGTGCCTCTTGGGATGGTTGTTTCTCACATGCTTGACTTCAACTCCATCATCGCACCGTTGAGATTCGTACAAGGTTTGTTCCACATAGTTCTTGGTGGAAGACCTCGGATGTCACCTAACTCTAGCACACTGGTGAGTCCACTCGAGGGACCTAAACAGGTTAGATCCCTTGTGATTTTTGGGTTGCGTTGGAGACATGGTTCAAAAGCCCAGCAGTGCTTCAATATACCTTTATGATTGATGCAGCATACTTGTACCACAGAGACTCTGACTCTCAATCAGTGAGTCCACACAGCTATGTACCGGATCCAATAGACCATCAGTCATACAGATGTAGCATTCCACGAGAATGCCATGGGCCCAATGTACTAGATCAATATTGTATTCAACCTCACATGAGAGGCAACCAGCATTGTAACATCAATTGTATATGATCGGCTCTTGTATTTTAGAGCATAGGTCAAATGATTCTTTTGACATTGTCATGAGCATGGGAATGCCCACCTCATCCATATACATGTCACACATTTATTATATCTCACCCATTGATGGGAACCAAATTAATACAAAACAAAAAGCCACCATGCCACAGCCCTGGAAGCACCACCTCTCAACAACAAATCCTATGATGTTCATCAACCATATGTTGAGCTCCTACCCTCACACATCAGGGGGCAATCTGTTAACCAAAAAATACCCCACACAGATCACAATGGCCTACACCACCCACGGACACCATGTCACAACACTCATTTCACTTCATAATACCTTCCATTTGACCCCCACACCTCCAAAAGAGCCCAAGGATGAAGAAAAGGGCTAAAAACCCCCAAAAGAGCCCAAAATATACCCCCATGAGCTAAATCCCTCAAAAAGGGGCCAAAACCCTAAAAGGGGCTAAAGTTAGGGTGGAAGGGGTGAAAGGCCCCAAAAATGGGGATAAAGCCTTAAACACATATTTCATTAATTTTGGAAATATTTTATTACAAGAACAATGCCAGAATTAAGTTTTTTTGTTATTTTGGAATTCTAGATCCACTGTTTAATTCCAAATTTAATGAAATATGTGTTCTTAACCAAGGGCTTAAAATCCTACAACCCCTTGGAAAAACTATATAAGGAGGGTGGGGGGTCACTCTCAAAACACTACTCCTTTGCATATTGTTATGCCGCCCGTGGATGCTTTGAGACCTCTTACTCTCAAACCACCCACTTTCCCTCTCCTCCATCTCCATCTCTCCAAGCCATTGCTCCCCAACCAAGAGAGAGGTGCTCCCATGAGCTAGGGCATGGTGCCCCATTTCCACCCAAGTGAGGTATAGCTTCTTTTCATGTATGTTTATTTACTTGTTTTGTTTTCTAACCAATATTTTCAGTTGTAGGTTTTCCATTAACTTTGTTTGCAGGCTACTTCAGAGTAGTATAGGTTTATTTTTGCAGGTTTTGGAGGCGGAACCCTAACCCACTGTGTGCAGAGGGGTTCCGAAGCATTGCATCTCCATATTTCTTTCTAATTTGCTCTTAGATGTAGTCTATAATCACTACCATTTATTTGTTCTAGTATAGCTTAGCTTAGTTTCAATTCCCAGCTCTTTTTTTTACATTCCGTTTTTACTATTTTCTAAGGGTAAACCTTCCCTTGTTCCCTATAGGCACAAAGGAGCCATTTTTACCCCTGTAGTGAGGAGAAATTCTCACTATAGTCCTGTCAAGAGAAGGGTGCTTGGCTTAATGACAATAATAAAGCCTACGGAACTATGTGTCTAGCTATACCTCCTACAATGCACTATATCGTTGATTTTTCTAATTACCCATTCGAGCTTTGGAGAAATATAGATGAAGCTCTTGGCATGTAGCAATAAGATGTGAGCTATATGGAGAGCAACCAAATGGGCACCTCCTTAATTGTTCTTCCTATGATCTCGTCCTCATGCATTTCTCAAGAAGCTAGTCAAAATGAAGAAGAAGAAGTAGCCATAGATTAAACAAATGATCCAGCTCAAGTTTCTTCCTCTATGGCTTTGTCTCCTTGTCAAGAAGCTATGTTTCATGAAGAGAGAATATGAGTTGTTGACATCACTATTGCTGAAGATTTACTTTCACCCTTCTCCTCTATGTCCTTTGTTACGAATGGAAAAGATGTATTTCTAGTTGATGTCCATAGCGAGCCTTCTATGGAAGATGGGTTTTATTCACATGAGAGTATTGGTTCGAAAAATGGAGATGTTTCCTCCACCATCACTAGTAGAGTTCCTTCAAGTTCATATGAAGATGGAGAAGATTTTTCCATCACAATGGCACATTTGGGACTTTTGTTCCACATTCTTGTAGTTGATTACAACCTTCATTCGAAGTTGATCCATCAAGATCCTTATGACTCGCTTGGGGTCACGTATTCTCAAGCATTTACAGTCTCTTTTAGGTATGGTATCCTATGTGGGACGAATTGCTCACATGGAATCTTGTTTGGTTCTAATTACTCACCTGGTGGTTCGAAGTTCAAATATGAAGAGTACCATTTGCTCTTCCATCAATGCATTTTAGTTGTTCTACATGGTCTAAGGATTCATCATGGAGCTGTTCATGAGCTGATTGAGCACATTCCACTTCTTCCCAAGAAGAAGATTCCTCCAGACATTTTTTAGTTTGGAAGTATATGCAGATTTTGTTTTTGTTTCATAATCCATTTTTTAGGGGAGATTTTTCCCATGAGGTTTTCCTCCTTACCTCTGTTACATGGATCAATAAAATTTGTAAAAAGGTGACTTGTGCCTTAGTTTCCAAGGCCTCAAAACACTAAATTGTACTAAGTCTAGATTAAGGGAGAGTGTTGGATCAGTTATACATCCTTAGTATATAGTTTAGACCTTATGCTAACTTGATTTTCCTAAATTTCATGAATGTCCTATGGTTTATATTTAGGAGAGTTAATCCAGCAATATATGGTTATTTTGGCTTGTTCACACCTACAACAATGCCTAGTTTGGTCAACCTAGCCCATGTGCTCCCACATTAATGCATTGGAGTGCTACCTCCTTCATTTGTGGGGCCCTGGTTTGACTAAGTGCACTAGGGGTGTATCTGGCCTATTTTAGCTCACCTAGGAGCATTTATTGCCACCTAGAGCACCCCACCTACCTCTATCTTCTCACCTGTGCATGCCTTGGAGTCTTTAATGACCCAACACACCTCACCAACACTCACACATCAATTTGAGTCTGTTTGGGCTGAGTTGGGTCTCCATTGGTCCACTCAGGGGGGATTGAGGTTATTTCTCACATTGACACATGTACAAATCCATTTGGATTCCAGATCCACTTGAATTTGTCCATTGTATTATAAATTATGTATGATAATAATATGACAAGAAAGAAGCACCATTCACATGTGTTGTTCCAACTATTTTCTTTCTCTTTGTTTTATCCTGCATCTTTTGTCAATCACTTTGATGGTGAAATTGTTCTAGCTCGTAGATCTAGTTTTAGATGCATTTCTCACAAGCTAGTTTCCATCCACTTGCATTTTTGTGGTCAAACTTGCCTAAACTTATTCCAAAACTTATTTGGAAAGATTCAGGATAAGATTCTGACAACCAATCAAAATTCCCAATTTAGAAAGTGCGCATTCCTTCCTTATCCATAGTTTCTTTTTCTTCAACAGCTTTTAAGGAGAAAGGTGAAAGCTATTTTTAAAGAACCTACTTTGTTTTTGACACAAATCACCCTCCTTGATCCAACCAGTAGCTGACAGGTTCACATTCGACAGCCCCGCCTCGACATGTTCATTTGAAAAGTCCACCTCAACATGCTCTACAATGGTTGAACTTCGGAACCATTATAACTTCTTTTGTAATTGAACATAACGGGTGGTCACCCAAGCATCTCATCATCCTATATAAGCATGTAAATAAATGTAATATAGACATTAATCTAATTCCCCCATCTTTTCATGGAGAATAAGTAATAAATTGGTTCAAATTCTTGCATATTGTCTGTCGATGATTCATACTTGGATTTAGTCACATCGCATGGTATTTGAATCAGTTGATGAAAGGAAATGGTAAAATTGTCTTCAAATTGACACCAACACAACAACAAGCTTTTGAACAAATAAAAAACAAGTTTTGTACTGCACCAGTACTTTTGTTACCTAATTTGCATCATCCCCTTGATATTGAGACAGATGCATCGGACTATTCCCTCGGTGTAGTGATCACTTAGTGAAGTCACCTAGTCGTCTTTCATTCAAATACTTTCAACGATAGAGTTAGAAGGTATTCGACGTATGAAAAATAATTGTATGCCATTGTACAAGCTTTCAAGAAATGGAGACACTACATTATTGACAAGGAAATGGTCATCCTCACTAACCATAAAGTTTTACATATCGCTTTGTCCCAGTCGAAACTATAGACAACCCGAAAACTCAAGTGGATTAACTACCTGCAACAATTTTAGTTGGTAATTAAGTATCAGAAAGGCAAAGACAATGTCATGGTCGATTGTCTCAACAGACCACCCATTAATCTATTTTCTACAATGATGTGTATGTAGGGTTATGACAACACTACTTGGGCCACAATTGTATTCGATAGAATACAATTTTTCTATAGTCTATCAACATCTTCAGATCGAAAAGTTGTCGAATGCCAACTACTTCCTGAAGGACACCTTGCTATACAAGCTTGGACATCTTTGTGTACCGACCTGTGAGCACTAATAGAAGCTCATTTGGGATGCACACTACAACAAGACTACAGGAAATTTTGGAGTCGCAAAAACACTTGTTATCCTCCAAAATTATTTATACTGGCCTTCACTTAAATCTTATGTCAACAAGTACATTTGATCGTGCGTGGTTTGTTACATTGCTAAATTGTTGAATCGACAACAATGACTTTACATGCCCCTTCCAGTTCCTAGTCAATCATGAGAATCTATTTTTATGGACTACTTGACAAGATATCCTACTACCAAAAATCAACATGAAGCGATATTAGTATTAGTCAACATATTTTCCAAGATGGCTATACTCATATCATGCAAGAAGAATATGACACCACAACAGAATTTTCAGCTCTTCTTTAAATAGGCATGGAAACATTATGGCCTCCCGATGACCATTATTTCTGACAAAGATGCTAGATTTGTCAGTACCTTTTGGAAAACTCTCTGGCAACAACTCGACATGAGACTTTTTTGTCGACAACCTTCCATCCGCATACATATAGATAGACAGAAGTTGTAAATCACTTAGTCATACAATTGATTTGCATGTACAACCACAAGCATCGTTGAACATGGGATGACAACCTTCCATACATATATCACAGCTACAATTGTGCTCAACACAGATCTAAAAAAAGAGTCCATTTGAGATCTGTTACAAATTTCAACCCTCAATGCCTATCAACTTAATAAGTTCATCGAAACAATCAAATAACATCGACTTCGAAGGATGAGAAGTGGAGAAAGAATTGAATTTTAGAGATTAAATATACAACATTCAGAAGCAAGCATAGGATATGTTGCAATGAGCTAGTGAAAAATCTAAGGCCCGACACAACAAGCATCATATTCCTCATTCATTCCAAATTGGGGACCAGGTATGGTTACATCTAAAGAAGGAGAGATTCACTGGTCCATACAAAAATATGAAACCTTTGCGATATGGTCCATACAGTATCCTTAAACATATTGTAGAAAATTCTTTTCATCTCAACATTCTTGCATGCCTTGGCCTACATCCAGTTTTCAATGTATATATACTTCTACCATATCATGCACCACTATTGGAATAGAACGATTTGCAGACAACAGAACCCGAAGACATCCATCTAGATGTTCAAAAACCTCTTCGTTGTGACACCATTATGGGACAATGCATATGCCATACAAGGGGAAACTCCATTCTGTTGTTTCAAGTGGAAAAAGCTCGACAACTCCCTATGTAAGGAAAATGGTACTCTACTAATGAAGTCGCCAACAAGTTTCCTCACTTGAACAAATACACAATGGAGACCATTTTTTCTTAAGGAAGAAGGAATGATCCAACCAACAGCTGACAATTTTGCCTTTGACAGGTCTGCCTCGACATCTTCATTCCATAGGTTCTCCTTTGATAGGTCTTCCTCGACATGTTCATTCAATAGGTCTGCCTCAACATAAAGCATCTCAACATGCTTTGCGATGGTTGAACTTCTGAACCGTTATAACTTCTTTTGCAACTGAACGTAATGGGTAGTCACCCAAGTGTCTCAAAATCCTATATAAGCATGCACATTAATGTAATATAGACATTAATATGATTCCTCCATATTTTCATGGAGAAAAATTAATAAGTTGGTTCTAATTCTTGCATATTATCTGTGTGTATATTTCATGTTGACCTAGTGTGTTTACTCCTTTGTTGGTTCTTTTTATATGCTTCCACCATAACAGAGCTCGACTCATTCAGTCGATTATTGTCACCAGCATGCACCTAGGCACGACCTATATCACTCCTTCTATTTTTCTCATAAAAGCATGAGTTTTTCTACTTTCCTTCACTCATCTAGTGTAACAAATCATTCATCCTATTCATGATATTCTTAACAGATTAGGAAAGTCCTTTATGCACCTATGGGGTATTTCTACTAGTTTAGTAATCCTTATTTTGTGCTAATTCGAATGGCATATTTATGCATTCGAATATCATATGTAATTATATATTTGGACAACCTATTTTAACATAAGTTTGACATATGTAAACTTATTGAATATAAGTTTGTGTTATGCACCACATACAGTCTCCTTTTTTGAATGAATCTATGCATGTTTTCAAGAATTTTTTCTGAGTTCAATTGATATAATCTTGGGATTAGTTTCCACACATATAGGATGCAGCAAGTCCTTAGTATTGATCCCCTTGTGGTGGGGTTGTTTGGATGAACCCAATTGACCATGGAATAGATTGTTGAATGAAACAAAGAAAAAAAATAAAAAGACAACAAAATTTAAACCAAATTGTAGAGGGTGAGAACATGCAAACTCCAACAATTAATGTAAGCCAAAACACTTGTATATTTCCCAATGGTAAATTTAGTAAAACACCTTGGATCGATGAGATACAAATGGAGGGAAAAACTCTTCCTAAGGGAGGCTTATCTTGTCTACCAAAATGCTTGAAGTCTATCTAATGAACTAGTGTGTAAGAAGAACACTTGCTGCTTGAGGGAAGAAGGAAAGGGAGATTTAGAATCCTTGACAAGAGGGAATATGTAATCTAAGTGGAATTTCATTCACCATTCCATCAACATAAATTTTCTATTAAATATTCTTACATATAGCATGCCCATGGCTTTCTTTTATAGGCCAAGAAGTGGCCAAGAAATAATAAGATCACAATCTGAACCCATGATTCATGGTCTGAGCTCCCAAGTACACCAAGATGAAAGTTAAGGAAACCAAATGTGTTAGATCCCAAATTAGAATTAAAATGGGTAAGTGGAGCTTTAACGAGCCATCAATGCACCGCTTGTGGGTGAGATCCCACCGTTTGCGTTAGTAACATGAATCTTGAGGGATTTTTTGAGCTACAACAAGGTGTTGTTCTCGATTCATGCACTATAGAGCCATGTTTTCTCGCTTTAACAAACCCATGTCTAACCTTCCAACTCCACCAAAAAAACCCAATGTACCAGACCGACAAGGCATAACCCTATCGACAACACCTGTGATGCAAGTGAAGTCTCACCTGAGACACCTATAGAGACTATAGGAATTAGGTTTCCACAGTCATAAAGGGGATCTTTTCATGCCAATAAATAATAAATAAACTAACACTATTGACAGATAAACCATCACCATCAACATACAACTAAGACAACAACATATTGCAACTATTTACAACCTTAATCATGTGCACTAACTCATTGAATAATTGTCATTTAATTCACGTATGAAAAATAATACATATTATCATCAGTCGTAGCAAAACATGAAACATTGCACAAAATTAGCGTACACTATTCGACACAGGAAACTTAACATGGAATCCCATATTGGATAAAACCATAAAATCACTCTTTGTTTGGCTTGAGTCATGTATTGAATGCTTTGGTTTACACACACTATCTATAGACATCTTCCCATCAACCCCATTAAATTACATCTGTGAACACATCTTGCAGATCAACATTACATTACATTCACGATTGTTATTCATTTTTCTCATTACAATATACAATATTATAGACTTACTAATACTTGACCTTGACCATATCTATTTTATATTTTCTCAAACACCATAATACGAACCTTTTACATTTTTATACTCTTTACTCTATGACTTTACATCACATTCCCACTACCCATAAGTGGACACCTCTTCTAACTAAGTCACTTCATACATTTATTATTTCCCAAAAAATTACCCAAAATTTTGGAGATGAACATTTCAACATCCACTCTATTGATACCCTATTCACACCTCAATTGAGTTCCAAAAAATTATGTGAATAATCAAAACCCATGCCCATACTTAGGATATAAAATTTAATCATTTTTGTTAAATTCCTAGGTCCTACACTAGCTAGTTGGCATCCACTTGCATTTTTGTGGTCAAAGTTTCCAAAAATACCTTCAAGAGTGATTAGGAAATATTCTGGATAAGATTCCACCAACCCATCAAAGTTCCCAGTTTAGTGTGTGCATTCCTTCCTTATCTAGAGTTTCCTTATTTTCCCGCAGTTTTAAGGAAAAAGGTAAAGCTAGTTTTAAGGTAGACTGCCTTTTTTTTGTCACAACTCACCCTCCTTCTTTTCCTCACCTAAAATAATTTTGTTCACTTTCCTTCGCTTATCACCTATAACAACTCATTCATCAAATTCATGATCCACTTAACATATTAGGAAAGTGTTTTATGCGCCTCTTGGGGATTTTGACTAGTTTAGTAAGCCTTCTTTTGTACTGATTCGAATGGAATATTTATGCTTTAGAATCCTTGGATTATTTACATTGTTGAAAAACCTATTTCTATATCATGATTGTTGGTTTAAAATAGTATAACAACAATTTTTGTTATTCAACATATTCAGTCTCCTTTTGAGTGTTTCTTACATATTTTTCAAGCAATTTTTTGAGTTCAATTGATCTAAGATTGGGATAAATTTCCACATGGTATCAAAGCCTTTGTAGCTCAATTTTTTCCCTCTTCTATTTATTTTGTAGGGTCAACATCATTCACTGGGAGAGCATTCTATTTGTTCAAGAGTGCAGTTGCTAAAGAATGGATCAATCTCATCATATCCTCTTCAATCCATTCAACTACTTCGAATGGAAGGCACATATGGAGATTTCGATGAGGAGTAAATCCCTATAAACACAGACCATGGAAATTGAAGCTGATCCTAATAAAATAACAAAGAATATCAAACAACATAATAAGAGATACGAGTCATATGTTCTCTTATGTCTCACAATTTCTAGAGACCTTCTTTTCCATCTTGATGGATTATCAGCACTGGATGAAGTATGGGAGAAGCTTCAAACTTTATTTGGGAAGACAGATGAGATGAGGGGTCATAAACTGAAGAATGATCTGATTTCACTAAGGCCATGTAGCTTCATATCCTTGTGGTTCTACTTCTCCAAATTCAAATCACTAGTTTTGCAGATAAAATAATGTTGTATAGATAAGAAAGATGAACAACTAGTCTTGGCCATCTTTTCAAAGCTTGGACCTAACTACTCGGTATTTTGTTGAACTTTCATGCCACAAAGATGACATCTCGAACTTGGCAGATGCCTTCATTGGCATATTTCACGAAATCCTTGACTCAGGATCAATACAAATTGGTCATGATGGGAACGATCAAACCTACTAAAGATTAAGCTTTGGTTGTTGGAGATTCCAAGATAGATTCCAAAGGAAAGAAGAATTCTAAGAATTCTCAATATAAAAAAGGAGACACATCCAAGTCTCATGATGAGTCCTCAAACTCCAAGAAGAAGAACTCCCATAGAAAGAAAGGTAAAGGTGAAATGAGAAAATGTGTATACTATGGTAAGGGATTTCATCCTAAGAGATCTTGCATGAAGAAGCAGATCGTTATGTTGAATCAAATTCTGGAGAAGCACAAAATATTCCTTCCTAAAGGTGCAAAAAGGAAGGAAGGAGGTCCCAATTTTGAAGACAAAGAGAGAGTTCATTCCCTAGTTGCAAGCATTGTAAGTTCTCCTTCCTTTATCATTGATTATGGAGATTCTAGAAATATGGTTTCAACAAGGGATTCCTTCTTTTCTCTTGATGATTCAAATGGTCAGGGTAGCATCTATTTTTACCATGGTCCCTTCAATAATGTCTTGCATGTCCCAGGCCTTGCTGCTAATCTCTTGTCATTCTACCAGATGACCCACACTAGGTCTCCTAGGAAGGTTTTTTTTCTCTTCCAATGATGTTGAAATCTATGATATTATGAATGGTAGATTCATTGATAAAGGTTTTGTGGATCAAAGTTCAAAAGTGTATAGGTTCTCACAGTTCATGCATTTCTCTAACCCCTATACTCTCCTCACTCATGCTAATTAAGGAAGAAAGGTTTGGCATGATAGGTTTGGCCATCTAAATTATAAATATATTTCATATTTATGTGAAAAATAAATGGTTCCAGGGCTACCAATGATTAAGTTTTCCAAAGGAGTCTGTCAAGGTTTCATTCTAGGAAGACACCTTGTTGACAGGCCAAATTGGCACAATGGTCAACTAAGAGACAACCCGATCCAAAAGATTTCAAACACTGCTCTCAGTCGTTAGATAGCTATCTCTGACAAGATTAAGGCCCCATTTCCTTCTCTTAAACCACTCCCAATTACAGGAGCATACTCAAAGGAAAGAAAGTAAAGTAATGTTTGTTAGTTGAATATTTACTACAGTTATGAATGTACAAAAGAAACTGTTAAAAAAAATAATTACTAAGTCAGTTTATATTGATACACAACTGATAACTACAAATTGATCTAGTTGAACCAATCAACATATGTGTACAGGAATAAATGATAAAGAAAATGTTAACAAACTAAACCAGTTATATAAATTACAATATAGACACATATACATCCATAATAAGTTTAAATGATAATTTGACAGAGTAAAGATCAAATTCAATCTAGTTTCTATGACTTAACACATGCATGTTTTATATACCCTATCCTGATCAGGAGCATGATAATATTAATCTCGGAATCAACTTGCGATTAATGATACTGTGCAGACAATCTTGAAAAACTTCAGAAGAAATTCTGAGAAAGAACAAGACAACACACAGAAATAGTATATCACATATGTTTAAATGATAACATCAAAATTAAATATATGACATGCGTTTGCAAGTTAAACCAACATAGATAAAAAATTTAACATGATGCATTTGCACATTTCTTCAAAGAAAAGTGACAAAACATAAAGATTACGAAAAGAAACAACAAGATCATACGATACTACAAGTACATCTCCATAGTAAAAATACTGCAAATATACTTATAAATATCTTCAGTCAAAGGATGCTGTAACTACAAACAAAAAATTGTCTTAGTTGCAGGGAAATGTCAAAGTGATCCTGCCTAGTCCCTTTCACCAACCATCCACCTCCCCCCTCTGGCAATTCATCTTCTATGTGCTTAAATAGGAAACATAGATAAAAGTTCAAACAGAAATCCATCTTTTTGCTGGCCACAATGTTGGGCTATAGGGAAAACCCAGGTTTTACACCATTAACGTCGCACCAACAAAAGACCCACAGTGTTGGCCCTTTCAGCAACAACTTGTGAACAGGTTGTAGTCTCACCCGAAACAGCTATGGGGTGCTGCAGAACCAGGTTTCTGCAAGCATAAGAGGGATATTACTATACCTTTAGCCTTTAACAAATTATGATCATACAATACAGAGCTTCGACAATACATATATAACTTTGTAACTAGATAAACAAACAGTTACTTGCTTAACCCTTACTGGGAATTCACAGTGAAGTTATTATTTAGCAGTGATCTTACTTATCAGTTTATTTACTTATCAATGCATAACAAAACATAACAGAAACAACACAAAAGAGCCACAACACCAGATATAACTTGGTTCACCCCCAGTGTAGGGGCTACGTCCACAGAACTGTGTTTTATTCAACTCTTTACAAAAACCACAGTTCTGATCTGCGCACTCAGCTGCAGATCCCTTCAATCCTCAAAGCCGCGCACACAGTTGCACGCCTCTGCGCACACAGCTACAGATATTCTTAATCACCAAAAACCCTCTGCGCACACAGCTACAGAGGTCGTCCACGCACACAGCTGGGACTTAACCTTTCTTACCAAAACAAGCGTTAGCTTCGCATCAATTCATCTTACATCAAAATCCTAACCTGACTTCTTTACAAGAGTGCTTATTTATACAGTGCACTTATTACAAAACTATGGGCTTAAACCATGGGCACCCCGAACCCTAAACCCTGGACTTAAACCATGGGTTTATTACAAAAGAGGGCTTTGAATCAACCCTGACACCTCTAATACTATTTTGAGTCATAACTCTGCTTACAAACTTCCACAAAACCTGCGGAGTTACCAAAACTAAAGACCCTTAAGGTGCGCGCCCCAACACGCAACTGCAAAAATCATGCTCAAATAACCTAGAAAAAATCTCATAATCCCTCACTTTCTAGGGAAATTGCCTTGTGGAAAACTAAATAGGCCCGTTTTGGAAAAAACTCATGAGGCGGAGTTTTGAGATCTATCTCCATTTGCTCATAATGTGGCCCAAAAAAATGCCTATCTGTTGAAACACGCATTTTCTGTCACCAGCTGGAAATGAAATTCATGGCATGTCTTTATTCGTTTGACTTGGAATCCACGGTCTCTGATTTCCATAAACATAGAAAAACAATCCAATCATAGCTCCAATATTTCCTGTGAATGAGTATGCAACTTTCTAGAAACAGTGATAAAATATATGGATAAGCTCTGTTCACATAGAAACAATCTATCAAAATCTGAAGCATAAAAACTTAGAATCAGCATGCTATCAAAGAAGTATGTTTCAAGTAAAAACAATATTCAAGATAATTTGAAAACTTCAGATTCATTTCTCTGACTTTGAGAATAACAGAAAATTTCTGAGAATAACAGTCAATGAGAAACAATTCTGTTCATTTTCCTGTTTATATCAATGAAAAGACAAACTCAGAAATGTTCTTCAAACTTGAATCATCATGTTTCTATGTATCATCAAATCGAGTTTCTTATTACAAAATTCATATGAATGAACGTTGCTCATCATACATGAATTCACTTCGAATTAGCCCAAGCTATCATTAACAAACTCATGAGAAATGGATTCTAGACTATACAAACTTGTCATATATCATAGCCAAGAATGCAAATGTAATCAATCCTTTGTTCAATAAATATCTGGCTGAATCTCTAATACAAGACTTAACTTTCAGGACTGCACATTGCAAAAATAATAGTTTCCAACATTCAGAAATTTACTCAAAATTCCGTTGATCGAATATCCACTTGATTACGAGCAAACAAGTAATGTGTGTTTTTTTTTTTAAATTTCAGAGTTAGCCAAGAGCAATTTCAAACACTCATGTCTCAGTAATACATTCATAAACAAAGTTTTTCAACAATTTTCTGTCACGATGAAACAACTACCATTCAGAAATACAAAAAGTATGAATGCTCTGTATGAGAGATGACTTGCTGGGTCTAAAATTTTGTAATAAAAAGGCACATTCCAAACTTGAAGCTGTGTATTGAAAAATGAAGGTTTCCAGTAGTAGTTAAGTCTTGCATAGCAACCAATTCTTCATAAAAGAAACATAAAATTTCTGATAAGTGATAAATAAAAACCTTTTCCAGATGATGTAGTTTTAAGATTTATGTAGAGTGAGAACAGAAAAATTCCTTTCATAAGACAGAACGAAGCAAGTATCATGACCAGAACTTTTTATATCATTCTCGGAAACGTATGGAAATCTTTTCTAAAGGTTTTTTTAAAAAACCTGTATCTCTGAAATTCCGAGTATAAAAATATTAAGAGTTCTAAGGGTTCACAACCTTCTTAATTGCAGAAATCAAACCACATTGTTTGCTGAGACAGTGAATTTCTGGGAAATTTGCTCAAAACAAAAATTCCAGAATCAACAAACTATTAGTACTCATAATTTACAGAGAGCATTGCTGGAAATTTTTTTTTTTTTAATTCATTCTGATCACCATTCTCTAATATTAATAGGCCAATGTATAATAAACTAAATATGACCGAGTGTAATTAGGAATTTATCAAAGTTTGTCGGAGAAGAGTTTACTTGTGAATTAAATCTTCCATAGACAGAAACAACCTAAAACATTCCTATTCTACAATGTCTAACTGGGTCATGAAAGCTATTTCAACTTGACCTGATTTACCAGAGAATTCGAATTCAAATCAAGACAACAGATAATTTTTTCCTTTTTCTATTTCATAAAATAATCACGCACACGAAAATAAGTGTTGAAACTTACCAGAATGTTGTTTTAACTCGAATTGATAAATTGAACCGATTACAAAGTAAACCAGCAAGCGATGGAGATGTGAAGTAATCAGCTCTTAAAATCAATGAAACCAACAATTGAGAAAATTTACTTCAGTCAGTGCATAAATACCATGCTGCAACCAATTGTTCCTCAAAATAATCCCAACACTCGACCATTCAACTAGTTTTGCAACAGCATAACAAACCCTAAGCAAACAGTCTATCCACCAGCATTTGCATTCTTAATAGAGGCAAGAAACAGAGGGTAGATTTGGCTCAGAGGTAAGCAATTTCTGGATTACCAGAAGCTTGGTGTTTGAAACAGAAAATTGAAAATCCTAACTTCAGAACCATAGCATAGCTCTGTTGAAGAGAATGCAGAGCTCAAAAGACCCCATAGAGAATTTCAGTTACAGAAAATCTGTAGCGAAAAACGATAGATTTCAAAAAAATTCTCTTATGGGCTCCCTTTCTCAGGCAAACAGAAAGGGATCTGTTGGGAGGCCAACACACCTATAGCATAAGTATGAGAGAGTAAGTCATGGGCAAACCTATGCACCCCTTGAATTCATCCAAAGTGACATTGCTGGTCGTTTCCCTCATATGTCCATTAATCAATCGAAGTATGTATTAGCCTTCATAGATGACATTTCTAGATACTATTGAGTTTACTTCCTTAAAATTAAGTCTGATGTTTTTGACCTCTTCAAGGTTTTCAAATCCTTGGTTGAGAACCAGTCTGGAAGGAAACTCAATATACCGATATCCGATAATGGTGGTGAATATGTCAAATTTGAGTTCATTCAATATTGTAAATATGTAGGTATCTATATGCAACACTCTCTTCCTTACACACCTCAGTAGAATGGTGTTGTTGAGAAAAATAATAGAGCCCTCAAGGGGATGGATACATTTATGATGGAGTGTAAGGATTTGGCACCAAATTTTTTGGGATGAAGATATAAAATATGCATCCTACATCCATAATACGGTGCCTCACAAGAAAATTTATGGAAGCAATGCTTTCAAAGCTTGGAGTAAACACAAGCATGATGTGTCTCATTTCAAGATTTTTGGCTCAAGGGAATGGGATAGAATTAATTATACAAGAGGAGCAATTTAGAACCCCAAATATAAGAGTTCCTATTTTTTGGGTATTATAAATATTATAAAGGGTATAATCTGATCAACATAAGCACTCAAGAGCCTTCATTGAAATTAGTGTCGAGTTTGAAGAAGAGCCTATGTTAGTAGGAAAAATTGGGGAGTCTTCTTCATTACCACCACATTTGATTGTATGTGAAGAGACTAATGAAATTTATGATTCTGATATTTTTATTAATGATGATTTAATTTAATATACTAACAGTACCACAAGGCCAAAGTGGGAATCAAATACCATTCAAGTAGTTGGGGAACTAGCTCGGGTGATCCTAGGAGGACTAGATCTCAATTCGAGAGTGCCCTTTCTGCCAAGGGCCCTTTATTTGCCAAGAAGTGTCATATAATGATTGGATATGAACCAAAACCATATGAATAAGAATCAAAATATCCAATGTGGAAAAAAAACCATAAAGGAGGAATACCATTCACTCCAACAGAATCACACATGGGAACTAGTCAATCACCCCCCAGGAAGAAAGCTAGTCAAGTGTAAGTGGATATTCAAAACCAAATTTTATGTGGATGGATCTCCTCTAAAGTATAAGGAAATTTTAGTGGCCAAGGGATTCTACTAATTCCAAGGCATTGACTACAATGATACCTTTTCACTAGTGGAAAAGATGGACTCCATAAGACTAGTTTAGGCCATTACAACCTCCAACTAGTGGGAGGTACATCACATGGATGTGAAGAGTTCCTTTATGCATGGAAATATAAAAGAAGAAATATATGCAGTATCCATAAGGTTTTTTCACTAATCGATCTCTTGTCTACAGGTTCAAGAAATAATTATATGGGCTAAACCAAGCTCCTAGAGCTTGGTATGCCAAGATTGATGAATTTCTGTTATCACTTAACTATTGTAGATGCAATTCTGAACCAAATATATATATTGAAGCTGATTTGTGGCTATTTAATCATTATTATATTGTATTTTTATTATATTCTAAGCAAAGGAATTTCCAATAAAGAAATTGCCTCTTTGAAGAGTGCAACAAACCATGCCTTCTCCACGATTGATTTGGGATTGTTAATCAAATTTTTGGGGCTTGAAATTTCTCAATAAGATCTTGGAATAAAGGTACATAAGTACAATTATGCTTCATACCTGCTAATTAAGTTCAACATGAAATATTTCAAGTCAAGAAAAATTTCTTTCCTTTTAGGCGTTAATCTTGAAGAAGCACAGTCAACTCCATTGCTAAACAACAACTTGTATATGAAATTGGTTGGTTGTCTTCTTTATTTGACTCATACTTGACTTGATATTTCTTATACATTGAGTGTGGATTCCAGACACATGGACCAGACTCATGACATTCATTGGAGTGCAGCAAAGAGAATCCTAAAATTTGTACAAGGAATAAGAACACATGGGATTCACTATGTTGCACAATCTATCCTAGAGTTAGCTGGTTTTACTAACTCTTATTGGGCAAGTGATAACGTTGATAGGAAATAAACTTCTAGATATATGCTTATGATTGTATATGGAACAATAATCTAGTCAATTAAGAAGCAAATTTCCATTGCACTTTCATCTACAGAGGAAAATTACAGAGGAGCTGTGAATGCAACTACTCAATGTTTGTGGTTGCAGGGTATACTGGGAGATTTTGGGATAAAGTTTGAGACTTCTATAGTCATCTATTATGAAAACCAAAATAAAATTTTAATATCAACTGATCCAGTACTAGGGTAGTGAACCAAACACATATATATCCATATGCACTACATCAGAGGACTTGTGCATGGCAGGGTCATTTCTCTTCAGTATTGCGCATCATCTGAGCAAGTTGCATACATCTTTGCCAAGGTGTTTTTTAATAATAATATTAGCAATATAAAATCATTGATAGGGATATATGATCATGTGGTGAATACCAATTGAAGAAAATATTTCTTATAATGTTGTTCATGTCGATGTTTAAGGGAGGATTTTCACCTTTGGGGTTTTGACTCTTTCCTTGTTTTGTATGGACAAGCAATATGTAAAAGGTGACTAAAAATTATTTCTAGGACCTATATATCTGATATTTTTATAATGTTTTACATAAGACAAGATTAAGAGGGGGTTTTGGAATAATCAAAACACATTCCCATACTTAGGATATAAAATTTAATCATTTTGGTTGAATTCATAGGTCCTACACTAGCTAATTGAAATCCACTTGAATTTTTGTGGTCAAACTTGGCGAAAATTCCTCCGGGAGCACTTTGGAAATTTTTTGAATAAGATTCTTCCAACCCATCAAACTTTCTAGTTTAGTAAGTGTGCATTCCTTCCTTATCCATAGTTTCTTTCCTTTTCTATAGTTTTAAGGAAAAAGGTAAAGCTAGTTTTAAGGTAGTCTTCCTTGTTTTTGTCATGACTCACCCTCCTTATTTTCCTCAACTAAAATCATGATTTAGTAAAGTTTTATTCACTTATCATCTATAACAACTCATTCATCCAATTCATGTTCCTATTGACATATTACGAAAGTATTTTATGCAGCTATGGGGGATTTTGACTAGTTTAGTAAGCCTACTTTTGTACTGATTCAAATGGAATCTTTATGATTTCTAGTCCTTGGAATATGTACATGGTTGACAAAATTATTTCTATTTAATGATGTCTGGTGTAAAATAATATAACAGCAGTTTGTGTTATTCAACATATTCAATCTCCTTTTGAGTGTTTCTTGCATATTTTTCAAGAAATTTTGTGAGTTCAATTTATCTAAGCTTTGGATAAATTTACAAAAAAAATAGAAACAAAAAATTAATCAACTTACCTATGGAAAATACGTGAGTATACATATTTAAACCTATGATGTTGCCGATGTTGACTATTTTGAGGTCATTGTGGGATGAATCTACTTTTTGGACCTTGTGAAGATGTATTATGCTGAGTGTGTGTTGTATGTTGATGATACTTCACCATGCAAATAATGAAATTGTCATCGATGTGCAAGTTTTTTGTGATAATAGATTCCCCCTGATGCACGAGGTTCATAGGTTACTATAGTGCTGATAATCCATCATCATTCATTGTGTTCTTTCTCTGGGTGTTCTTGAAGCTGTGGGGACAAGAGTGACCTTCCAAAAGGGGAGGTTTTCCAATGTGCTATTTTTATACAAATGAGGTGGGAATTCCCATACTTGTGATAGGGTGCCAAAATGGCTACAAAATGAAGAAATTGGGGGACCTCTCATAAACTGTTGATGGCATGGAGGAGGGGGGCCTCGAACCATGCAAGAATACATGAAACTAGAATGGTTGTGACTAGTACTGAAGAGGTGGAACAACTATGTCTATGAAGAATCCCAAAGGGGTGGGGATATGGAATGAGTGTGGAGACCTAGATATTGGATATGGAATGCAACTTATCATTTTCAAATGTGAACACTGCTACCTTAAAAATGTACGACTCCCCCTGGTGCATATAAATGATTTGTTCTCAAACATAGGGGAGAATACTAAATTAAGGAGAGATATTGACTATCCTTACTTATTTCTAGTTAATCCCTTATATTGATTAAAAGAAGTCCCAATGTACCATTGTTACTTCTATAACTCTCAGGATATGATGTCTTCTCATCGATGAGAGAGAAATAATATTTACAAGACAAGGGTCTTGTAATAATAACCAAGATGATGTTGTAACCAATAAGAATTGATGTTGGAGTCATTTTCCAACTTCACATCATTTATTTGGGATTAACAACCTAATTTACCACTTATCCTAAGTATTTTGACTCAAACATGTTCTTACATCATCAACATCTCATCAGTTTTAGTGAACCGGGCCTCCTCCTTGACTTGAGGAGATAATATGGGATGATATACATGATTAATGCACCCTACCTAGTCAATTGGGAGAATATTCACCTAATTTTTAGTTAACTGGAGTCATAAAGGTGCCTATATTAATAATTTAACCTAATTTATCCTAATTTTAGCTAACTGGAGAAATGAAAGGTGCCCTCACCTAATTTTGGACATTTAGTTTGGTTCTTCTCGGTCAACTGAAGTCAGAAAGGAGCCCCCACCTACTTGTTCTCATGCAGTTGAATTCTGACTTAGTTAGACTCAACTTGAACTTCCTTCGAGTCTGTTAAATTCAATTATGTTGTAGTTAAGTGGTTAACTGATGTTTTGAGTGGTCTTAATTGATCATTAAGGAACTCTCATGCATTCAATTTGAATGACCTCCAAAGTATTTCAATTTATTAGACAAGTAAATTTGAACCCAAAATCAGAAGACATATTTGTTTGAATTTTGACAAGACTTTTTCTATCATCCAACAAGGTAGACTATTTTTAAATGTTGATAGAATTGTGTTGGATATTCGATAACCCCAACTGTACATCATAAATACAACAACAATTAGTAGCATGATCGAGAGGTAAATCTAACAATATTTCAACTAATATCTGGCACATTAATCATCGTAAATGCAATGTTAGAAGTGTCAGTTGATCGACACCTTAGTCCACCCAAAATTTCGGTTAATCAACATATTAATCTACCCATATTGTCGGTTAACCAATGGCATAAGTGTCAGTAAACCGATAGTTTGGGTCGATTAAGATGTCGATTAACTGATATCTTAATCCACCCAAAATGTTGGTTAACCAATACTTATGTCATCAGTTAAACATCAAAGTAAGTGTCAGTTAATTGACAGTTTGGGTAGATTAAAATGTTGATTATCTAACACCTTAATCCACCTTGAGTGTCATTTTACCGACACGTTGACGTCTAAAATCCAAAACAATCCAATGACAATGCCATTGGTGGTATGGAATCCTTGTAATATATAGTATTTATGGCGTTGAAAATGTGACGGGTCTGAGTATTTAAAAAAAAATTGTGGGTAGGGTTCCCTACCAAACTTAGGGCTATACAAGATGTACTTTCTAGAATAAAACAAGTAAGGAATTATAAAGAAAAATGTATCGCAAGAACATGATTTGAAACAAAAGGTAACAAACCCATGAAAAACAAGAAATGGACTGTACATGAGAAACTAATTCCAACATTAATAGAAACCATTTTTAAACATATGTAAATCTACCATATTGATAGAATTACCTTAATGTTTTATGTTAACCAGAGAATTGGGTACTTTCCATCATTGTCTTATTTTTGGATTTCTTGACGGACTTCAACTACCACATTAGCACTTTGCATTGTTTCCACTATTGGAAAAAATTACATATCCAATGCATGGATTTTTTTTCCAGTGCGAAGCACCTTGGGATTCTTGCTTGAATCACCTTCATATCTAGGTGATACACAACAAACGTCTAAAGAATACTTCAATCCCTATGATCATTATCAGACCACAACTAGATTTAGACACTAGAAATGAAATACAGAGTGGGTGCAGAGATTATCATGAGCAAAAGAAAAATACATTATCTTTTCTGGATAATCAATCTAAGGCTCATTTCTTATAAATCCAAGTGTTACAAAGAAAAATTCCTATGGCTTGGGGTACCACAATAGATAGAGTAACCGCACAAATCAATCCTTTCCCATATGCAAGAGAAAAAAATATCTAACACTAAAGGATCTCGAAACAGACGTTATTTTGGATGGTTGATGTAGATCCCTATTGATATTTTCCACTCTCACTTGTATTAGCAATTTTCTCTCTCAACATTCAGCAAACAAGACAAGCATGCTATATAATGGTGTTATACCTACTCTAGCATATATAATCAATGACATATAAACATTTAAAAGAATCCATGGATTCAATACTCATTTAAATACACATTATTGGACAGGAAAAGATATTTCTATTAATATAAATCAGAGATTACAATAGTGACAACCTCTGTCGGCATGTTTGCGAACTGGAGAAACTAAGTCCTCCACCTGGGCCTCCACCAATTCAATCCTCCATCTCTCGATAGCAAGATCACAAGTAAAGTAATGCTTGGAAAGAACACAAAGTGCTCCAAGGGATAAACGGATGCAAACTCAAGTATAAGATCCATCAACAATGGACTATAGTTTTCTTGCTCTTCAATTCCTCCCCCTTCAATGTATCCAAAGGGTTCCTTATATAGTGCTTCAAAGGGGTAATAGAAGGTCAAATCTGAGTGATCTCAAGGCATATGGAAGGCCTAGAGACAAGTGACTTGGATCCACATCAGGGAAAACTCCAAAACTATTTGACCTTTTGCACACATCCTGATGTACACAGGTTTGAGGGTCATATCCATGTTTATATGCGAGAATAGGTTTAAAAGTCACATATAGAAAATAATGCATGTTTTTAGGGATGATCTTGGAAACATGAAAGGTAAAAAAATGGTCCATGGGGTCCAAAGAGTCTGATGAGGGAAAGGGAAGGCCATAAAGGTGTGATCCACCCCACATGGTAAAATCATCTGTAACAGATGCCCCCTCATGTGTGAGGTCAGAGGGGTGATACGATGGCCGAAATACATTACAAGTCCATCCCAGAAGTGGAGTGATGAAGAACCAGGTGGAAGAACCAGCCATCCAATAGTATAATACAATAATCAAACTCTACCCATAACTGCAAGTACATATAGCAGTCCCAGATACATAAGAGTACAATGGCCATGAATAGGAATGATACAAAATATGACATGTGTGGTCATCTCCACGTACAATACAGATAGGTTAGAATATCCATGATTAAGATATACAAAGGATCATGATCACCATGAAAGCTGAAGATATATAATGGATCAATATCTCCATAATGGCTGAAGATATCTGACATACACTGGAATCAAGTCATGAGAGCTGAAATCTCATGAACACTGGCACAATCAAGTAGGTAGCATATATGAAATGTCACCAATATGGAAGGTCTTCTACACAATCCACTACGAGTACATGCCCTACTATGTGAATAGAGGTGTTGGGGTTGAACATAGTAGTCCATTGTATGATTATCGGTCATTGATGTATACTGTTAACAGGCACGAGATCACCCACCGATAATGAAAATGGGAATCAAGGTAATAGAGTGAAAACTAACAAGTGTGAATAAATGTGTTGAGGTTGAAAACTTGAGAGAATCCATCGATCAGGGGACATTGATGTATTCCCAAAACTGTCAATGGCGAGAGAACCTGCCACTGATGGCTATAAGTCTCAAGGAACTCAAAACGACTCTAGATTGCTATCCCAAAATAAATGATATGAAGTCGATGGGATGAAATCCACTGGAAGGAGGGAATTAAGGAATCCCTCATCATCCAACATGAGGTACTCAACAAAGCTGTATAATGTGGAAGGACTCGATCATAATGTGCACGAACCAGTATCAGTACCAGGAATGGTTGACATGCAAAGTCAAGAGAACTGAGGAATGGCCGACTCAGGTTTCAACTTCCTTCGAACAAGAGCATAAAGGCAAATGGTGATTGAATGTAGGTAGCATAGACTCAATAGAAAAAACTGGGACATCTCTGTGACATAGGAAGCATCGACAGAGGTTCCATAGGGACTGGAAGCTTAACCAGTCGGTGGAGATAAACTCAGAGACACGAGTACAACTCTTAAAGTCAAACTATTAACCCAACCAAAGGATGTGATTAACAATGTTCTATTTGAAGGAGACACGACTTGACTGCTGCCAAAGATAACGTCTTTTCCTGTCTGGATTTTTGGTTTTTTTTTATTTTTTTGGACTTTTCCAAATATCTTAAAAAGCTTGAAAAAGAATAAAAGTGCTTTATAGTTACAGACTAGGAGGAGATGAGTGTCAAGGGGAAAACAAACTAGTTCCAAGCAGCAGAACATACCTATTCTCAATGCAAGGACACATGTGTAGGATAAAGACACTCAAGGGAAAGTCCCCTCGAGGTAAAAAATGGGGAATCAAGCTGCAAAGGATATGTAAAATGGCTCTGCATGGCTAGACATGAGACAAGCTCGGGCTATATAGCTGATAATCAAAGTGATGGAAGACAGCATGAGGCTCAATAAGGCAAGCAAAACTCATGATAATGCAATTACAACTTGACATAAGGGTGTCCTAGGAAAAAAGGCTGGCAAAAATATCAAGAGGAGTATGAGGCTCTTGCGCAAAGTCATGGCGATACTATACAAAGGACTCCCACACCCTAAAGGAAAAATTTTGGCATGGGCACCAAATGCAAAATAGGAGCTAACTAGGGCACCCATGTATGGTCAAGCTCTACCATTCACATCATGTCACTTCTAAAAGAAACAAGGAGGTTTTGTGACAAGATAGAATGGGTTCATACCTAAGGTTATAATGAAACAGTCATAAGGTCATGCAAAATGCAAATAGATGTGAAACCTAACCTATATGCTAGTTTAGACATACTACCTGAAATCGTCACAAATAGGTCAAAACCATGGTCAAAACAACACTCAAAATGGACTCCTACATAATCAAATTAGTCCAAAATGGTCACAAACGGTCCAAAGCTATAGAAAGTGGGTAAAAAATTTCAAAATTTTCAATTTTTTTTTATAAATAGTAAAAAATTCAAAAATTCCATATCATTTGAAATTTTTACCCATTTGAGCTCAAAACTTCCAACGCGAATTCCAAGAGCTTCGTCTGGTGAAATTCGACACCGTTTGTTCCAGGTAACTCCTCATGTCCTCCTCTTCCTATTTCATGAAAACTTTTTCAATTTCCATGGTCAATTTTAATATTTAGGCCAATCTAAAATAGGAGTTTTGGCCCACACAGATATCAGGGGTTTTTCCTCATATAGGGCTGGCCATACACAGAAAAACCTCCCAAAACCGCGTACATACGTGGTTGTTTTGCAAACAGTCGCATATGCATCTGTGCATAAGGATTTTTAAGGTATACAATGACCAAAAATCATTTCTTATGTGCAGGATGGTTCTAGAATGGAGGAAAAGGGAACATGGAGATGTAGAGGAGGCTGTTTAAGGTGAATTAATGGCCCAACAAGCTCTATGTGCATGCAATTTGTATAAGTTTTGATGTCTTGGTAGCCTCAGGGCCAAACCAAGACTCCTGCCGATGGTAGTAGATTACTGGGATCTAGACTTAGAGTCTTTTCATATCGATGGGATTTCTCTCACTATAGAGATTAAGGACATATATTTTATTACTGGATTATCCCGACGGGGAGAGGTGGTTAACCTACGCTCTCGCGGGCCTGGAGGTGGCCTTACCATTGATGAGTACATTGCAGTATACTATCTTCAAGACATGGAAAAGGTTGGGAGTCAAATCCTGACAAACTCGATCCAGGTACTGAGACTGAAGGCCATACTATTGGCACTCGACAGGATAACCGATCTAGCTTCACTCCACTAGGCCTCATGACCATTGTTGTTCTATGCAGTGGAGTGCATAAGACCCATAGTATACGAGTGGAGCATTGTGTTGTTGAGTAACATGAAGCAACAGCTCAGTGACTGGAAGATGGGCAAGGTGATAAACTTCAGTTTTGGTAGCATACTGAACACATTCTTCTTTGAGCGTGTACTAGGGCTAAGCCCTAGAGTGGACATTCCTCCACACGGAGTTCAAGATCTAGCCTAATGACATTGGGAAAATGTTATGCACAGACTAGGTGGAGGTAGGGTGGCTAACCCCTACCCATCGGACTTCTTTCCATGGTGGTGGTGGAAGATCATTGCCATTGATGACTATCCCTATGAAAAGATAGATTTTCGGGGAGATACAGACATGCCCCTACCACCAGGAGTGGCATATGGTGACATAGGTAATGAATCCCAAACCTTCTTTTTAAGTTTTTTTTTTTGAATTTTTTTTGTTTGTGTTTTTTGATATATTAACTCAAAAGACATGTTTTGGTGTGATGACACATAGTGATAATATTTCATGTGTATGCAGATGTTCGACCATGAAGATCAGATGGTTTCCCTCGTCATAAACGAAGGGGAAGAGGAGATGACATCATGGGTGTGGATGCGGAGCGGATGCTCCAAAGAATACACACAAACTTTATATGCTTGACACACAGGGTACCCATGGTGCAAGTCAAGGACTTGCCTAAGGCCATGCAGCACCAAGTGGTTGGTGTACCATGGGCATGGTTTGATTATTTCGATGACTAGCTAGACCTGTGGTGTGCTACCACGATCAGAACCCCCCCCCCCCCCCCCCCCCCTCCTCCTCAGGCTTAGAAACCTGAAAGTGTTTCATTTTTGTACTACCATGTATTATATTTTGGTGGCTCGAAAGCCCCATTTTTGTATTATGACACTTACGTATGATGACATCACATTTTGGATGTTTAATGAATTTTTTTTATGATGATCGATTTTATTTATTTACATGTGTGTAAAAATGTATGTTTGTGATATGCTTATGGTCTATGAAACAAATGCCAATATAACACATAGTTAGCATATGAGTCAACAACTTGATTAAAAATTCTTGAAACATGTATGTATGTTATGTTCTCAAATTGTCATTATAGCAATCTCACATGTAAGAATCTTCATAATAATGTTGGATCCCTAATACGATACAAGCCATTAATCTATGAAATCACTAACTGCAAATCAAGACAAACCTCAAGAGAGAGAACACCATGTGAAATGGCATCCTGCAATAACTCAATAATGGCACTATATTCAACAACATTGTTTGAAGAAGGCCGTAAACATATGCCTCTTGAGGACAATACCTGACTCGTAGGAGTATAAATCACCCAAGCAGCAGAAGCTGAATTTTGAGTGTGGTGGCTAGCGCCATTAGTGAATTCTATGTAAGCGGAAGACTCCATTGACATTTTCCATAAGAAATGAAAGCTAATAAATAAACCCGATCACCATAAGAAAACCTAACTATGCAAAAATTTGTACAATAATATACAATAATCAATCCTAGCTGAAGATCATGCATAGTATTTTTTAAGATAGAGCCCATTTCTAGGCTCTGCCAAGGCTGTCCCTTCATAATCCACCAACTCATAGGTGCCCTTCTCTAACACACATTTGACTACGTAAGGACCATGCCACATGGGATTAAACTTCCCTGCCCCCAAGGGTTCTTTAGCTTGATCCCATAAAAGGACCAAATCACCTTCACTAAACCTCCTCAGATAGACAGACTTATCATATTGGACCTTAATGCGACGCTTATTTACTTCTAGAGCCACTAAGGCATCCTGACACTGCTCATCAAGATGCTCTAAGTGGACCAAATGTTCCTTCGATGTGGAAGTGTCTGGTAAAATCTCTATAGCTACTTTCAACGAAGGGATTTCACATTCAACCAGCAAGACAGACTCCACCCCATGTAGGAGTTGATATGGAGAGAAACCAATGGCAGTCTTAACTGCGGTCCTATAGGCCCACACAGTAGGATATAACATGATATGCCAATTAAGGTCATCTAAATACATTTTGAAAATCGTTTTGAGATCATGAAAAATTAAGGTCATAGCCCGCTGAAATGTGGCTTCGGCGTTTTTAAGACCAAAAGGCATATTCTAATATGCAAACGTACCACAAGGACAAATAAATGCAGTTTTATGTTGATCCTCGGGTTTGATATGATTTTGATTATATCCAAAAAAACCATCCATGAAGGACAATACCTCGCTTCCCACACAATCATCCAAAATTTCATCAATAAATGGTGTGGGAAAATTATCCTTAGGAAAAGCACGATTTAAATCATGCAAATCAATGTATATATAGATCGCTCCCTACTTTTTACCAACTGGAATGGGATTTGAAACCCACTTCGTCAAGGGAATGAGATAGATAAAACTGGATTTTAACAGTTTCTCTATCTCAGCCTTAATAGCGGATGATTTTCTAGGATTCACTGCATGCAAACGTTGTCGAACGAGATTCGTATTTGGATAGATCTTAATTTCATGTTTGACAATACGAGGGTCGATACCTGCCATTTCCTCATATGGCCAAGAAAATATGTCATAAAACTCTTTAAACAACTCAGTATACTCCTTGATCTCATTAGGGGAACAATCCACCCCAATGTATACATTTTCCACTTTGACAGGATCATGAGAAATATTGATAGGAATAATAGGTGATAAATTAAACATTTTCCCATCAGCCATCTAACCAAGAGAGTTCAATGGAACCATGGGACTACCAATATTCTCGCTAAGAATCTCCCTAAAGTCCTCATGCTCCATACGGTTAAGCTCAGGAAGAAAATATGATCTATGAGGCAACTCTTCCCAAGGTGGCTAAACCCTAGACATGGCCTCAATAATGGCTTCATCTGATGGAAAAACATCATCAAGGAAATCATGTGTGTGAGAGGACTCAACTGCCCATGCAGGAAGCACATATGGGTCCTCCTCCTCTATCCGAGAAGAGGAAGGACTAGGCTCTGCAACACAATCAATATTCGCTTGATATGCTATCATTGTTGTAGTCAATGACACATCTGTTTCGATAGGTCCATTCGAAGGACTCGATGAAGGAAGAATCCAAGGATCTTCCATATGGGTAGTGAGAAAAGACACTGACTTCAACGAAGATAAATCCCCACTGAAACTAGATCTAATCATAAGAACAGGCGTAGGACAACTAAAGGTCCCCATAAGAGATGGATACATACCCACACCCACACTCCCAGTTGCCAGCTGAGAATGATCGATAATAAGGATAGAAGCTCTCGATGATGCACTAACACTTGGATTATAGAACGTTGTCTGATCAATCGTAACAATCTTCCCATTAAATGGAAAGCATACTACTTGAAATAGAGAAGAGGCTATGGATTGCATACTATACATCCAATTCCAGCCTAGTAAAAGATTGTAGTCAAGGGGCGCATCAACCACCTCAACCTTGATCGCGATGGTCTTCCCTCCCAATTGGAACTTAAGAGAAGGAAGAATCCTGTGCGACCAAAATGATCTAACATCGAAGGTAGTCAACATGGTAGTAGATTGAGACAACTCAAGAGAACCCAAACCCTTCCAGCACGACAAAGACATCACAGAAGCAGCAACACCTTCATCAATCATAGTGTGTTTAATGGTCATATCAAGACACTCTACATGAATAAAAAGAGACACATAGTAAGGCAAGTGAGGTTGTAGTCCCATGGTTTCAAATTTGATGACGGAAGAAGAGTTATCATCATTAATCCCAAGAGCAGAAAGCAAGGCTTTCCTTTGTAGAGGACAACTATGAAGTACTTCAAGTGCGGACATCGCACAAGGAGTTTGGGCCAAATCCTTGACAACGAAATAGTTCTGGGTGGCTTGGGAATTAGGATTGTGCCTTGAACACTTTATGATTCCCTTAGTAAAGTGAGGTGCAATTTAAAGTTTATCCATAGGGTTTTCAATACGAAAAGGGCTCTCGGGTGGAGCGGGTTCTTTTCCAAGGTCCGGTTGTGACGAACCATAATGTTTCACATGATTCACAACCTTAGTAGCACATACCATGTTGATGCAACCATGACCAGTATTGGCTTCTGGTAGATTTTGATCTCCGCCCAACACACGATGAGGATCATTGGTCCTCGAGTTCATATTTTGATTATGGGTTAAAGGACTAGTTAGCACAACTAGACCCTATGCTATGAATCTCGAGGCATCTTCCATATGAGGGCATAAGTGAGTGAGGTGGTCCTCCTTACACAATTTGCAAGGAAACTTAAGCTTACATTTAGACTGCTTGTCCCCCCAGCATTGCGGGTGTTCTTGTCATTAAAATTAGAATTTTAATTCTTGTTCCCACCCTTATCATTATTTTTACCTTTTTTCTTATTCCTTCCAGGCTACTGGTTTCCCTTCTGGTCAGACAATTGCACAGAAAGTACACTCTCCATTTGGGTGGGTTGGGACGAAGTCGTGGCTTTCCCTGAAGCGGATTGGTTAATAGAAAACTGGCTCACTTGTTTCATAATAAAATCCACTGGTTTGGCACTTGTACAACCCACAATGCCATCGGCATGTCATCCAAGCTTGATCTTGGGATCAAAACTAGAACATAGAGTGTTATGTATGATCTCATACAAGAGTCCGGATTGAGCATAGATCAAATCCAAATCCTGTGTCCTAAAGATTGCTTGTTCCTCATTTTGGACTTCGGATGTAGAAACATCCTTCCCGATGTAAGGTAACAACAATTTGAGGAACCACTCAAGGAGAAATTCTGGTAGTATGAAGTCTTTAATCAACCTCTTCCGTCTACGCCACTCTTGGATATGATCTGAGATATCTGTGGCTTTGCCTTGTCAAAATGTCAACAAGAGTTCTATACCAATGTTGTAATGCATGGGTAGATGAAAGTGATTGAGGAAAGTCATGGCAAGGTCGTCGAACAAAATGAATGCCCCCCTTGGTAACTCTATATACCATTTTGCTGCAGGCCCAATGAGGGTCCGTTGAAATAGCCTTAAATGGATTGAGTCATTGTGTAAGGAATTGGAAGAGCACCAAAGGGGAAAAGTAGTGACATGTTCACTAGGATCTTCTTCTGCTTTTCCCTCGAACTTGGGAATGTCCAAGGGAAGCTTGTTAGGGACAGTCGGCCAAGCTAGGTCATGAGATATCGAATCGTTCATGAGTCTCGATAAGTCAGGTAAGTTTAACGTTGCGAGGAAAGGGAGCCTAGGTTGAGCCGGTCTATGCCACACTACCTGATAGTTTTGGTTCGTATAAAGCTGATTACTTTAAATACCATGGCCTTGGCCATAATATCCTACTCCCATTTGATCCATGTAGGGCTGCATGGAAGCATTATTATGTGGCGTAACCTAACTATACGATGTTACAAAGCCATAATTAGAGGAGTAAGCATGTTTTTGGTACCCATACCCATAGGGTTGATAGTTTTGTCCATACTGCGGTCCATAAGATTGTCCATGAGAAGCTCCATAAGGTGTCCCATGGGATGTCCCATGAGAAGCCCCATAATTAGGGATACGAGGAACTCCTTGCGATGGACTATGAGATGATCCAGAAACAGGAATGTGACCTCCTGAGACAATAGGAGGTACTTGAATCAGAGATACTACCATGTGAGCAGTCACAGTACTAACATGGATAGTAGCAATATTTCAGCTCGAAGGACCATGTGAATGAGGGGGACAAAGGGTTGTAAAAAATGCATTTGAAGGATTAGGGTTTGAGGACGAAGGGACATGTGAAGGGATGTAAGTGGTGTTCCCTATGGTCACTCATCTCAGTTCTGGTATCCACATATGACTACTAACAATAGGTCTAGGACGGACATGTGAGGTAGCTTCCACCACCGAGATGGAAGGTGTAATGTGACTAGTGCTCCCAAATCTCTCTGCATGGAAAGGAATAGGAGTGCCCCCAGGTGTAGTGCTAGGTTCAATTTCTAACTCGGCATGATGTGTCAGATCTTGTGCAGGGATATCAGGCATGCCATAATGAATATAACTAGTGCTTGTGGGTTCATGATGAGTCTCATCACCTGGTAACCAATACCGGTGACCTCTGAATGAGGGATCATAACCAGAATGTGAAGGTATTTCTGGTGAAGGATCATATTCAGAAGTAGAATCTACATCCCCAACCTCATGAGGTGGAGAAGAAATCTTAGGAATCTCATCCTCATGATCTCCCATCATGTGTGAATCAATGTGAGAAGTAGTCCGCCTAGACTGTTTGTTTCTCTCTCCCAAAGGAGGAGGAGACGTGGAAGGTAAAAGTCCTGCTAAACGACGAGAACAACAAAGTGCCATACCCAAATCCACAATGACTCAAAAAATGAAAAGAATATATCTAACTATGCAAACCCTAGGCAAACTAGCATGCACAGAGCATACATCTATACAATGTAAAGCCAAACCACAAGAAAACAAGGGTAGGATATGTGAGATCCTGAATGAAGCAGGTATGTCTCACCTAGGAGGGGCTTGAGACTCCCATACACAACAAGCGGAGGTTTGTAACCAACTATAGTGGCCCTAAACTTCAACACATATAGTGACTGTGCTGTCCGACCTCTACTTGGCTAGGACACTTGTAGAATAACCTCTGCAAAGTACCCCCTCGATAACCTAGGTAGGGCAACTAAGGTCACCTCAATATAATCAATGCTCAGGTGGACACTCGTAGAAAGGATTGACTGTATGGGCAGGGTAGAAAAGCTTGAAACTCTCGAAAGAGCCCCCAGATATGAATACAATCCTGGAAATATCTCTGGTGCTACTCAGTTATGACCAGAGGTCATCCCAATCAATAACTGTCACACTGCCTCGTGCTTAACTCCCTTGTAAGAGGAGGATCCTGAGAAAAACTAATTATATGAAGGAATTTCACTCTCTCACCTGGGCAGACACATAAATGTTTCATTTAGTGGTCTTGGAGAATTTACTCACAATGAACTATTCCAAGACCCTAAAACCTAATCTTGTTGGTGCACCCTATAAAAGGAAAGAGTGTAATTCATTTTATTATGCATTGATTTTAATTGGCTTATTACTCAAAAGGGAAAATGGTTGTGCAACTAATGATGTTATGACGCAACAAGAAGTAAAATGCATACCTAACAATCATTCCAAATGCATTGTGTTGAATGAAAAACAGTGTATGCTACTACGTGAAGTGCAAAATTTTCCTTCAAATTAATATGCAATCATTCCTATATGAAAATATGACTAATACTTCTCCAAGCAAACCTAATGCAAGTACCATGCAAAATGCAAAATGCAACAATGCATAATGATGCAAAAAGCAAATGTTTTTGTATTTTCTGAATTAAAATGAGATAATAAAGAAAAAGTATGACTCTACAACCCCCAGACTCTGCAAACACTATGAGACAGTACCCAAGAAAAGCACTAAGGTGAAAGAGACCTAATTTACCAATCCCAAAACAAAAAATAGAAAATGCAATGACAAGAACATTCTCAAAAAATTCAAACTAAAAAACCTCTCTATCCAGAAACATGGGTGTATATAGATTCCAGAAGCATCCAAGAAGACTCAGCAATTATCCAAACTCACCCAACAACACTTAATCTTCCCCCAAAAGGCAAAAATCAAGGCATACATGACTGTGTGCAGAAAACTCGTGTATATAAACTGGATATCCCAGTAAAATCCGTGTGTACATGTGACTGTGAAGAAAAAGCTCACTTACAAGAAGAAAAAGAGATAAAAAAGAAGGTAGATAGACAAGCTGAGACAAAATTTACTCCTATCAGACACTACTAGGAAAACATGCCCCCAGACCCGACTCATAAACAGAGAAATTAGAGCAATTCAAGAACATTGAATGCCGATAAAACCCCCAAAAGAAATTACTAGGAACTCCCCAGTATGGTCACCAATTCTGTTATGGAGAAAAATTCCTATGGCTGGGGGTACCACAACAGATAGAGTAACCGTATAAATAAATCCTTTCCCATATGCAAGAGAAACAAAATATCTAACACTAAAGGATCTCAAAACATACCTTATTCCGGATGGTTGATGTAGATCCCCGTTGAGCTTTTCCACTCTCGCTTGTATTAGCAATTTGCTATCTCAACATTCAACAAACAAGACAAGCATGCTATATAATGGTGTTAGACCTACTCTAGCATATATAATCATTAACATATAAGCATTTAAAATCATCTGTGGATTCAATACCCATTTAAATACACATTATTGGACAGGAAAAGATATTTCTATTAATATAAATCAGAGATTACAATAGTGACAACCTCTGTCGACACGTCTGCAAACCGGAGAAACTGAGTCCTCCACCGGGGCCTCCACCACTTCAATCCTCCATCTCTTGATAGAAAGCTCACAAGCAAAGGAAATATTGGGAAGAACACAAAGTGCTCCAAGGGACAAAGGGATGCAGACTCAAGTATAAGCTCCGACAACAATGGACTATAGTTTTCTTGTTCTTCAATTCCTGCCCCTTTAATGTATCCAAAGGGTTCCTTATATAGTGCTTCAAAGGGGCAATGGAAGGTCAAATATGAGCGATCTTAAGGAATATGGAAGGCCAAGAGACAAGTGACTCAGATCCACATCAAGGAAAACTCCAAAACTATTTGGCCTTTTGCACACCTCCCGATGTATGCGGGTTTGAGGGTCATATCCGCGTATATACGCGAGAATAGGTTTAAAAGTCGTGTATAGAAAATAATGCATGTTTTTATGGATGATCTTGGAAACATCAAAGGTGCAAAAATCGTCCATGGGGTCCAAAGAGTCTGTAGAGGGACAGGGAAGGCCATAAAGGTGTGATCCACCATGCATGGTAAAATCAGCTGTAACACCAAGTAATGAACAAAACATGTCTACAACACGTTTTTCTTCATTGTCGTATCAACAAATGTAGAGATAACCACCCGAGATGCTTATGTTATATTTTTTAATAACTATAGATATTTTAGGATTCCACTATCGTTATTTCTATAATATCTTATATATTTAAGCATTCTCCAATAACATGTATACCATTGGATAATAATCAAGATTCTCTCTCTATGATTTTAATATGTTAGTCCAAGATGGTATAAGTCTAAGGAAATAGTAATAACTAGAACTCACATTCTAGGGCTGTAAGACTAAGATGATTTTGTTGAACTATTATCCATAGCTCTTGAAGAGGCCTATATATCCATTGATTGATTATTGATGAATAATAACTATAAAAACACAAATTCTAGTTAACATGTCCTATGCAAGGTGTCATATTTTCTTTTCTTATTGTATAACAAAATAAAGATAAGAATCATTACAATAAACACTACAACTTTGTTGGACATTAATAAAATTATTGTATCTTTGTATTAGACTTATGATTTCAAATGTGGTCAAACCTGAATTTATATATAGAATACTGGAATAGATGAATCTCTTTCCATCAACTCAATAGTAAGTATATTTCCATATTCAATTGTATTGTGATTCTGCACAAAATAATTTAATGTGTATGAGAGAAAACATGTCTCTAGTCTCCACATTCTTCTCCATTGAATTCTGAGATATAAAATATTTCCATAAATCCTAAGGATTAGTGTGTTAAATGTTTTGGGTTAGATTAGTGTTTTTCAAAAATTAACAACTTTACACACCAATTTAGTCAATTAATTAGACAAAGTAAAAGAATAGGAATTGAAGCATAAGATACATTCCAACATGGTTCTAGATTCAAACCAATACATTAGTGAGACAAATTAGAACATGAATTTTATCTCTTTCAACTTTAGCACTCCTCATTGGTCCCTGTGGTAAAGTTGGTCCTTTATATGCAAAATACAAAACCTTATAACCAAAATATATAACAAAAATAGTACATACTAATGAAAAACAAGTAATAATAGTTAGTTGAGATCTAGTTTGGATCTACCTTATACTCAACAAGTTTTGGATTAAGCTCTTGTCATTGTAAGGACAAGCTACCAAAAGGAATGAGTGGTATACCTTGAAAGAGAAAGATAGAGTGTAGTAAATAAAGTGAGAGTCCTTCCAAAAAGGGCATACATAGTCATGACCCAACTAGGAGAAGATACTTCCATCATGAACAAGTCACAATCCAACATAAAGGAGACAACATAGTCATACATCAACTCAAGGGGTATCTAAGACAACCAAAGTCTGCTAGGAGAAAGCAGACTCAGTCATGGCCAATCCAAGAGGGCTCCAAAACAATCATGGCCAGCCTAAATGTACTACAAAATAGTCACAAAGGTAGCCACAATCACAACCATCTAGAGGATGGATAACAAAATTACAAGGAAGCCCTAAAAGGGCATACAAATATAGTCACAAAACAGTAAAAGGGACAACCCATAGTCACAAATCGAGCCATGACCCAGCCTAAATACACAAACCAAAAATCAAGTCATAGCCTAGCATTGTACACAATATGCAAGATAAGTCACAACCCAACAATAGAAATATACTAGCATCCTATAAAGGTAATGGTCCATCCCTAAGCATGCACATGACTTTCCAAGGAAGATCAACTGTTGGGTATGATTGTTATTCATGTCAACAAAATTTCATTAATAACAAAGGAAAAAGGAAAATAAGTATAACATGTTGAATATTGGTGTAGACATATTGTATTTTAGTCAAATTCGAAGTTTCCAACCATTGTTGGTTAAAGTTGTCGACCATTGTTGGTCAAAGTTATTTACCATTATTGGTCAAAGTTGTCAACCATTGTTAGTCAAATTTGACCTCTTACCAACCATTGCTAGTCGAAGTTGACCTATTATCAACTAGTCCCAATCGGATTCAAAGTTGTTGACAATTAACAGTCAAATTCAAATATGTCGACCATTATTGGTCAAAATTGACCTATTGTCGACCATTTTTAGTCGGAGTCAAAGTTGTCGACCATTATCATTCGAGTCGATATTAGAGTCAATAGTATCAGAACCAAAGTCATGAATCAAAGTCAGAGTCAAAGTTTGACATTGAATTAGCAAATCGAAATTCCATAGAGTTTAGTTCGACATCAGAATCGATAAATGTCAGAAATGATGGAGTTCAGTTCATCGAAATCAACAAAGTCGAAGTCGAAGGGGTGGAGTCAGAAATGCTAGAATATGTAGTATATTTTTATAGTTTACTTTCGACATTAGAATTGGTTAGTCGGATTTAGAATTGATGACATGTTGAAAATAAAAAGATACAAATGGTTGGAAGTTAACCCGTCTAAAATGAAATTATGAAGTCGATTATTTCATAATCATACTTTTAAAACTTGCAAGTTTAAAAAGACAAGGTAATTTATCAATTATCTTTATTTGTAAAATGTCACAATGAAGAGATGTGGATATTAGGAAAAGATGCATTATTTAATGTATATAAGCAAATATTTTTCCATTCAAATAAAGTGTCTATGTACACACATGATTGCAAATATACAGTACAGAAAATAGAAAACAGATAATCATTTAAGGAAGGTTGGGTGGTGTAATGGAAGGTAGCATAACCCTGTAGGAAGTTGAAGCTTCCTTCCAGTTGTAGCTAGTAAACAGGGTGTTAGTGCATCCTTTAGTTGTATCTGAAAATCCAGGGTTTTGGTGCATCCTTCAATCATTGCTAAAAATATTGTGTTTTCGTATCCAACATGTCGGTGATTGTGAAATATTTGTAAATACAATTTTGGAGTAATAGAAAGTGTTGGTGGTTTTTCCAATTGGGATTCCATGATAATATTATGTGTTATGTTTCTGTTGTTTATTTTAATTTTTAAAGTGGTGAAAATATAATAAGGAATATCAATACTGATTCACCCCCCTCTCAGTATTGCTTGAAGGAAGATCCTATTAAAAACCACTATGGATCAACAATAAGGATTAACTACCAACAGACCTCCATTATTTACAGGAGAAAATTATGCATTTTGGAGTGTAAGAATGAGATGCCATCTAATGTCTCTTAAATGCAAGGTTTGTAGTTCTGTTAAAAAAGAGTATAAAGTACTAGACAACCTACCTCCATATAAACATGAACTAGATCAATATGAATCAAATGCAAAACCTTTGAATGCAATATCAAATGGATGAACAAATTCAATATTTGTTAAGGTTATGCAATGTAAGACAACCAAACATGCTTGTGAAAAATTAAAAAATATTTATGAAGGAGTTTCTAAAGTCAAACAATCCATAATTCAAACATACAAAGGGAAGTTTGAAAGTCTACAAATGAAAAAAGAGGAAAACATCGCAGAATATATTCTAAGAGTAGATGAAATTGTCAATGATATTAGAAACTCGGGAGGAGAAATAAAGGAGAAATAAGTTGTTGAAAAAGTAATAAGAACCCTACCAATGAGGTATGACTCAAAGGTGTCTACTCTAAAATAACAAGATGATATTGAACCTATGACAATAGATGGAATACATGGGATCTTTATTGCGTATGAGATGAGAACAGGACACTATGGACCATTAAAAAAAGAGGCAGCATTTAAAGTATCATAAGAGCCAAAGAAGTTTGAATCCCTATCCAAGAACCACTTAGAGAACTCAGATGATGGAGAATCTATTTTTATCAAGAAACTTGAGAGAGGTACTAGATAGTACAAAGGAAATCTACCCCTTAAATGTTTTAATTGTGGAAATATTGGTCACTATACCTAAAATTTCCTTACCCAAAAAAGGGGATAGTGAGTATGAAGAACCTTGTAGTTATAAGAAATTTCAAATGAGTAAAGCCATAAACACGAACAAATTTAAGAAAAAGAAGAAAAAATTTATTCCATGAATTATAGCTACTCAAATGAGTCTAGTGAAGATGAAGAAGCAGAAGTATTATTCATGGGAATAGAGAACATTGAAGAAGAAGTAGAAGGTGTGGTAGATCTTGAAGCAGAACCTATAATTTCTCTTAACACTACAACAAAATACCCTTTTGGGAGGAATTTTGCTAAACCACCCCACCCAAAGTTTTTTTAGGTCTTTGGGGGCGCTTCTTAAACCCCCCCCTCAAAAGTCCCGAAAATTGGACGTTTGGGGGCAGTTTTTAAGCCCCCCCTCCAAAAAGTCCAATTCTCAGGACTTTTGGGGGCAGTTTTTAAAAAGCCTCCCGAAAAGTCTAATTCTCAAGACTTTTGGGGGTAGTTTTAAACCCCCTTCCCCCCTGAAAAGTCTAATTCTCAAGACATTTTTTTTTGGGGGGGAGGGGGGGGCGGGCTGGGGGGGTTGGAAAGATGCCCCCCTAAAGGTGGCTTGTGATGGTTTCGCTA